>NW_017547145.1:22764-65080 GCF_001854935.1 Bemisia tabaci | reverse complement strand
GGGGGGGGGGGGGTTGATAAGCCGGTCATTTAAATATTAGGATATGGGAACGGTGTAAAAATGATAGAAGTTTTTCGAGGCGGACAAAGACTAGTGGTCGCATTTCGATTTTGGCTGCCACCTTGAAGCGTTGTGACGTCAGGAAGGCACGGGTTTTGCCGTGCGATCCGAGGTTGAGTCGCCCCCCCCCCTCCCCCCGGCCTCGACCGGCCCTACCGTGCTACGTCCAGAGGGTACGAAATGCGACCACCATTATGCATCCGCCTTGGCAACATGAGATTTACGAGAAAGAGATCAAGCCAAGGCTTGTCAAATTAACATGGCCAAATTTTGCAATTATTACTTGATTTTTCAGATCGGTCTCGGGAAGGGGGGGGGGGGCTATTACAGGAGTGCTCACTGCGTGAGCAGACACGCAGAACATCCGCTCGGCAGAATCTCGGTTGGGCGACGCGGTGTCGGCGAAAATTCTCTTATCGGGAGTCGAGACTCATGTCAGAAGCAAAAGGACATCGGTCTAGTTCAAAAGAGGTAGCGCCCGGGTGGGTGGTCAAAACACCCGTCTGGGACACTTGAACAAATCACGCCAGGTGCCAGGGAAACTTGCGAAAGGAAGGGTTACATAAGACAGGTCACATCTCCCCTACGCACGGATGCCCATTTTACCTTGCTAGGAAAAACGCCGCGCGCCGTATGCATATTCGAGAGTTGCCAGATTTCCTTCGATGAGACGTTTGTTGAACGATATGAATATTGGACGGAGTTAAACAGAAAGGAACCAAGCCACATCGGAATCGAACCGAGAAAAAGAGGTTCAAAGTTTGGCTCCTGCATAAGACTCGATGTAAAAGATAAACTTCAAATTCAATTTCTGCAAAATTTGCTCCGACAAAAACTTTGAATTTTCGTCGATAGATAGTAGAGCAGTGGGAGTGGTTGAGTTCAAAACCACTCATAACTCAATTTTTTCCAATATGTGGGTTGGTTCCTTCCTGCTTAACTCAGTCCTATTATATTTTGAAATCTTTAGATGATTTAAATCTGATTGTAGATAAAATTCTCCCAATCGTTCACTGGAAAACGCATGAGTTTTAATTTAATGCGTTGTCATGTTCTTAGTATAATACAGTCAGTGGCGTAACGGACTTCCGCTGGGCCCCCCTGCAAAATTATTTCTAGGGCCCCCTCCCCATGTCGATAAAATTCCAAAATCATCCCCCCTCCCACCCCTCTACTTCCCTCACCCCTTCCCGTTTTTTGGCCCGAGAAATTTCAAATCACGGACTTGGACTAGGAATGCCTCTCCCCTCACTGTCCCGGATCCCGTACCCGATTAAATGGTTCCCCTAAAGGATCAAGGATCTAAAGGGTGGCGAGGGCCCAGCCCAGGCCCAAGGATCTACAAAAGGGCCCATGCAGGCCCAAGGATCTACAAAAGGGCCCATGCAGGCCCAAGGATCGAAGGGCCCCCAAGGGCCTTGTGGGCCTTTTAGATTCATGGGTCACCCAAAGCCCGAAATACCTACGAAAAGTGACAAAAAAGAGAAAAATGTTAGTAATCACTGAGTGGACATTGGAAAGCAGGGGCCCTTCAGCAAAAAAAAAGTTAGGAACAGTCCAAAAGAAGTATGAAAAACCCTGAGCTAACAATAAAAATCAGCGGAAGAAGCCCCATCTCGGTAAGTAAAGGCCGAAAGTTTGAAACCAAGACTAAGCATCAAAGACACAGAGAAAAACAAAATTTCGGCGTCCGAGGGCCCGGAGGGCCCCCTAGGCGCTTGGGCCCCCCTGCATAGCAGGGTCTGCGGGGGCGCCCGTTACGCCACTGAATACAGTTCCTACGCCCCTATCAGTCATTCAAAATCAGTCCAGCACATCCACTGCGAAAATGTTTTAATTGCGAATCGCATTGAAAGTACATACATACAATTTAGCTCCGATCGAAACATGCTGCAGACAGCCGATTTTTCTTGCGTAATAAGGAGGCAGGGAGATTGGCCCCTGACGTAATTTTTAAGAAAGGATTTAACGCTGATTGATATGGGCCAGTGGCGTGGCGTGAATTGCGATATATCGATCGATCTGTCATTTAAACCTATGGAAAAAGATCGATAGATAGGGTGTTCGCAGCGAACACCTTAATAAGCGATTCTTTACCATAGGTTTAAATGGCATAACAATCGATATATCGCAATTCACGCCACGCCACTGATATGGACCGCGTTAAGCAGAAAGGAACTAAGCCACATCAGCTATTGCAAAATATAATTGAGCAATTCAATGTTTCATGTGAAAACGGATATCGACGGTGAAACTACCAAACCACGTATCTCGTTTGCGGTGTTTAAAAATCTACGCTCACATTTTATTTTTTTGAAGTAGACCAAATCAATGACATTCCTTGAAATTTTCACGGAATTTCCTTCGCACAAAGAGGAAAAATCACAGAAATTTTCAAGACTGGATGTTAAGTAGTTTTTCATTTAAAAAATAAAGTATGACAGGAAGTCTGCGACGTCGCAAACCGAGATACGTGGTTTGGTAGTTTCACCGTCGATATGCGGATTTTTGTGCAAATTTCAGTTTTTCTGCGAAACGCGAAACGCGGTCCATATGTGCTTGACGAGAATCACGTGCGGGGGGGGGGGGGGNGGGGGGGGGGGGTGTTGAAAAAGGGGAAAAACCGGCCGTCATTTGGACTGAATTTAACAAGACATACTAAAGTAGCATTTTGAAAAAAAAGAAAAAAAAAGAGTCGTGAGTATTTTTGAAATCAACCCGGACTATCGTAAACATTTTCAATTCTTAAGTCCGAGATCGAGAAAAAATATGAATAGGACGAGAAGAAAATTATAAAACTTTGTCCTGAGTATTAAGTTTTTCAGTTCATAAAACTTCGAACCTCTTTAACTCGGCCGAGACTTGATGCAACATTTTTTAAAACTAGATCCATTCAAGGACAAAATTCGACGATGAAACTACCCGACCACGCATATCTCGTTCGCGGTGTTTAAAAATCTCCACTGCCTTTCTATTTCTGTGAAAGAAACCGAATCAAAATTATTTCTTGAAATTTTCAGAGCTTCCCACGCACGAATAAAAATCACGGAACTTTCTAAGAACCGACGTTGAGTTGTTTCCCATTTAACAAATTATGAATAACAGGAAGTCAGCAACTTCCGCAACCGAGATCCCTGGTCTGGTCGTGTCCTCGTCGGTGTAATTTTTTGGATGTCAATTATTGGTATCTTTGAAAGCCTATTTTTAATTTTTTTTTTTTTTTTAAAAAAAAAAAAAACAACAATTTTAGGTGCAAAGTGCACACCGAAATATTGAAATACTGGAATCGAGGAGCTGAACATATCTTTCTTTATATATCACAATTCCGATAATCGAGGGACACTGTCGAAAATCAATTCATTTTTAATTTTTAGCATGACTTGGCATCTGGGAAAAGTCTCGGCCGTTTTGACGTTGGTTTCGTTCCGATGGTCCGGTGGGGAGTCCCGGGAGGGGTAAACCACGCCACGCAGCCCGCCTTTTTCTGCCCGAAAGAAATCGGCACGCGCTTATCTCTCTTCGAGGGAGCACGGCCGAACCTGACGCGACGCACGGTGGATCGATACTGCAAAATGTTGGACATTTGAATTTCTCAAGAAGGCATTTTTTTGATAGAGACCTCCACTCGAGGAGTCGTATTTTATGGTTTGATTATAGGTCTCAATGCAGTGGCGTGGCGTGCTTTGCGATATATCGATCGATCTACCATTTAAACCTATGGAAAAAATCGATTAACAGGGTGTTCGCAACGAACACCTTACTAATCGATTCTTTACCACAGCTTTAAATGGGGAAATATCGATAATCGATCATTCACGCCACGCCACTGTCTCAGTGGNTCTGGCCCCCCGCCTCCCTCCTTAGCCTCGTTAATAGTGCCTTTTTTTGACTTTTGGAGGGCAGACATAATATGTTATCAGGGACGAACACAAAGAATGTAAATTTACCGTCACGGGCGACCCCCCCCCCCTTTCGTTAAAGAATTCCTAGCTACGCCACTAATTGGTCTTTCATTTTAGTGCGCTGTTAAGTGCACACAACCTCTCACAGTGGCTCTAGAACTCCTGGGAAATCGATGACCAAAGTGAGAAACCACGTATCTCCATTTATGTGCCGTAACTTCCTGTCATACGTTATGGTTTCCTTGAAAAACTAATTCATCGACAACTTTCTTGGTTTTTTCTCTGCTCCATCAGCGCCTAGCGGAACATACTGTCAAAATCACAAGCCATTATATCGGGTTGAATCTCATCGAGAGGCGAGAGGGAGTGGAGGGGGAGATCAGACGGTGTAATCTGCCCGATGATTTGTGGGAGGATCGATTCCGATGGCGATTTGGAGTCGCAGAGCGCTCTAGTGCGCTGAGGTAGCGGCTTGATATGTATGTGTATGTATGTATGAATCTCATCGAAAAAATAATATAGAAGCAGACCTTTTGGAGCATCGCGATGGAGATACGTGGTTTTGCACCTGAGCCATCAAAAAATATTCTCAGGCACAATCCTCCTATATAGCACAGGAAGGGAAAATGATTGCACCCTAGTGTCAAATGGAGCTTAATTCTTTTCAGTACCCACCGATCCTTCAAAAACTCGCGCTTTTTAGCACCGCATTTTTTTTTTTNTTTTTTTTTTTTTTTTTTTTTTTTTTTTTTTTTTTTTTTTTGGAAAGGTAGATTCCTTTGGAAAATTCAAGGGCATGGGAAAATAAAGACCATTTAAATTTTAGCAGCAAAAGTGAAGTTGAAGAAGTTCCATATGAGATAACTAGAATGTAAGCCCATCTACAGTTGGAGTTATAATAAGGAGAGCTCAGCCATTGATGCATCGTATTTTTCTCCCTTGCCTTCCTCCTCTCATCACTTCGGTAAATGAAGGTTGAAGAAGTCGCACGTGTGAGTTAGATGATTAATTAACCTTCCAAAAGAATTTTAAACGTGATTCAATTAGGTATTTATTCATGCTAATGGGAGCAGACTGCCTTAAACACAGACGGATCCCATAAAAAAGGAGGTGGAAATAAGGAGGGAGTGAGATGGAAGGAACAGAGCAAAGAAGAAGATATTAGCTTATAATTGGTAATTATCGTGACGAAATTGACTCAAACTGCATATTGAATGTTTTCAAATCTAGAACATTTTCCAGGGGAAACCCCCGGGCCNTTTTTTTTTTTTTTTTTTTTTTTTTTTTTTTTTTTTTTTTTTTTTTTTTTTTTTTTTTTTTTTTTTTTGAGTTTTGTGGCTTCTATTCCTTTATATTATTTTGATAGGAATTTACAGCCATCTATAGACATAGGAGGTTATATTGAAGCTAAGAAGGATTTGAAAGAATAGGAATGTAAAGTAGAATTTTTTTAAGGGTTTTAGAGAGTTGGGTGGGTATATAGTAAAAGTAAGAGTCCCCTACACCAGCTTCACGCTAAGAGGCTCGACATAGCGACTAATAAGAAAATAATTGACTGAGCCTTGGAGAACATACCAAGTGAACAATCAGCACAAGGCCTATGCCGTCACGTTAAACATTTTAAAATCCGATTCGAATTAGCGTAAAAAGTGACAGCCAAACGAGAGACCAAGTATCTCGTTTGCGACGTTGCAGACTTCCTGGCATAATTTTTTGGTTTTTTTCCCCCCTGAAAAAGACATCGTAATTTTTCCTCTCTGCTCTGTCAACAGAATATTCTGTAAAAATTTCAAGCTATGAAATTAACTCGTTTATTCACGGAAAAATAAAATTGGAGCGGACATTTTGGAACACCGCAATGGAGGTACGTGGTTTAATACTTTGCCCAACGATACTCAAATTATTCTGCTAATGTCAAGATGTAATCTCTCTCGCTAAAACTAGGTTAAAATACGCGTCTAGACGCAATAATCAGTTAAATTGTCGTGAAAAATGAAATCTGCGACAAAAAATGCGAAAAGATTAATGTCTTTGAAGCGGAAATACAACGTAAGGGACGAAACCAAAATGCGGAAAATACAATGTCCGCCCCGCTCATTACTTGACCCAGCGTGCGACGCCAACAGAACATTGTTTGTCAGTCCTCCGCTTCCTCCGCAGTAGGAGCAGACAGCTAACACGCGCCAATCGGATCTGCAGTTGAGATCGTACGTAGGCCACGCTTGCTCCAGCCCACTCCACGCGTGAACAATTTGACAGATTTTCGCCGACCGCCGCCGTACTCGGTTCACGATCCCTGTCGCGCCTGAAGTCGGCATCAAGCATTCTTATTTCTTGGCTCTGATTCTCATAATTTCGGGACAATCCGTCATTAATACCGTCGTCGTGTCGTATTTAGTACCTCGTGTTTTGTGTTTCGCGAAAACTTTTCGGTGTGTGGAAACGATCGTGAGTTGAACGTTTGTCTCTGAAATCGGATGTTCAACGCCGGTGAGCATTCTCGAAATAGAGACTCCGTTGTTTTTTCGTTGCTTGTGTGCCCTGCGTTTGAGTGAATCGAATGTAAAATCTCTAAAATGTCAATCGGTTTTCGTCGTTTTATCAGTGCGGTCTTCGGGTGTGCTCAGTTTTCAATGATTCGCGAGATTCGGTGCGTTCCTCCATGGGTTCACTTGTTCAGTTGTCCTGATGAGTGGAAATCGTTTGCAAACGCAAAGTGGCTACGGCGACCACAATCCCAAGTTTCGTACTTTCTTGCTTCCCTTTGTTTGAACTTTGATTCAAAAGTACTTTTCGTGTGTTATCGGTTGTGTTTGTTCGGGAAGGAGGGACGGTCCTTATTCCCTCAAGACATCGGCAAATTTGCGTCCTCGTGTTACCATACTCAAAAAGAAAATGTCGGGACACCTGTTTCTCTGGTCACAACCGTTTTAGTGCTGGTGTTCGTGGTTTTGGTTCTGGATTGTCAGGTTTGATGTTGAAATTCCTTTCTAGTAGCTCGCTTTTACTTACATTCTGCCCAAATTTGGTGTCATTTTTCACAACATTGTACCTCTATTTTCCTCACATTTTATCGTAGGTATAGCTCTGCTCTCCGCAAATGTAAGGGTACTTATGTGCGTGTACGAATCTTACTGCTATGTTCTTACCTATATATCCACTCACCGACATTCTGTATCTATCAAAGGTTTTAGATTTTCGCAGGCATTTTTCTCCTCTAGGTACTCTAATTGAGCTCAGCAAATGTCTGCCTCAATCTGAACCCATTAGGTATGAATTTAGAGAAATTTTTATTTCAACATAGTCATCGGCATTTTGGCAGCGATAGTGTTTTCTAAGACTGAAGTCTTATCGATTAACACATTGACGGTGAGACTTTTTACTTAAATGCTTACTGTAGTTTGGGACGTTGCAGATTTCCTGCCATACATTATTTTTTCAAGGGAAAAATACTTACGAAACTTCATTTCTTGGAACCTTCCCTGATTTTTCTGCTCTGTGAGTCTCTAGACCCATGAAAATCTGGAGTTATAGTGGTGGTTTTACTCTATTTGGATACATAATTAAATTGAGAATTTGAGAGAGTAGGTTTTGAAACACTGCAAACAAGATACTCAGATACCTAATGCAGGCTCATAATACACCAATGTTCATAGTTTTTCCTGAAAATTTTAAAATATATTTGTTCAGAATATGGAGACGAAGATCCCAAGAGCGCCAGTTCCAGTAAAATCGGGGGGCGGGTGGGCGAAAGTTCATTAAAGGATATTGCCGGCCAAAAATATATCCGGAATCCCTCCAACATACGCATTCATTCTCTTACATGGAAGGGGGGCTTTTACCTTCTTGCCCTACCGAAAAGTCTCATTTTATTAAAACCGATTATTCTCAAGTCTAGAATGGTCGTCCCCTGCCCTACTCGTTTGGATAATTTAGGGCCTTTGAGGATGAAGCCTTATTGTGCAGTTTTTAAATGAGAATGAGATAGTTTTGATTTCAACTACTCAATAAAAGTAGTTTCAAATTATATTCCGTATTAAATTCACGAATGATATAAAATGTTTAAGCATCAAAGTGTCAGTTTGCGCTGCCTGTTCGCTATATGGCTGTATGAAATTTTGAAACGTTAAACACTTATTTTTCAATGTAGTTAAAACAACACTTGTGCGCTGTGTCCTCAAAGCCCCTCAATTTTAACTTGCCTCCGCAAAGAAAAGTCACTTTTGTCCCCAAAATTTGTTCATGTTCAAGGAGAAAATGCCACATGATATTCACAATATCGCAATCACATTTTCGCTTTTCTATTTTACTTATAATTACTGTTCATCGAAAGCGAGAGGTATTTCATTAGGTTTGAATGCCCATAAGATTTTTTTCCTGTACGATTAGAGAGCAGGAAGGAATTTGACTACGTTTTGGAATTAGGAACTACAATTTTTGTCTCAGTTTAAAAACAACGTAAGCACCATCAGTTCCCCCATTGACACATGTGTTTCACGGATGAGCCAAAAATTATAATCCCTAATTGCTAAATGTAGTCCAATGCTGCCATGTTAAGTAAAAACGCCGTATGGCCATTCGAATGTTGCCAAACTTTCTCTTGGAAATTATTAATTTTTTATAGAAGTTAGTTATATTTTTCCCAGCGATTTCCACACGTTTTGGATCGAATTAAGTCCTAACAAAATCCTCTATAAATCGGAAAAGAATTAAGTATGCCCGAAATCTTCTTGAAAATTCGTGATTAGTTTAATGAAAGTTGGCAACGCCCGGTAGCTCATACAGCGTTCTTTCTCAGCTCAGCAGAATTGGCGGGAAGCGGAGAAAACAAACTCCGCTCAACTCACCCTAGTCGTGCCCGATCCGACCGGATGCGGTAGGCACACACACAATCAAAATCTTTCTAGGAATTCGCTCAGGCTCCGAAGGTTTCAGCCAGAAGATCCAGCCCTTCAGTCTTATCTGACTCTTTCAAGTCAATTCGCTCGCTCGCCGCCGTCTGCCGATTTTTGTTTTCCTACCTAACCCGCCTTCCTGTCGCCACAGAGTCGCACATCAAACGTCGGGTACCTCTCACTTCCTCCCCTCCCCCTCCCCCATTTCCTTTTCCTCGTCATATTCAATCACGAACGGCACTGTCCCGACTTCTAACATTTTAAGGTGATTCGATGAACGCCATAATTTGTGCTAACACGACGTGCGACATATCGCATCGATTGGCTCCATTTTTCAGCTACATGTCATTTTTCTCGAATTTTGAGATCGCAATTCTGCTGTCAGGAGACTTACGAATTCTCTTACCAATTTTGTCGTGCAAATTCAACGGAATTTAGGCGTGGTTTTTTAAAAGAGAAAATATCGCATTCTAGTGCAGTATCAGTATCGAATGCGATATCTTTCCTCCAAAGAAACCACGCCTTTATAACGTTGAATTTGTTTGTCAAAATTGGTAAGTGAATTCTTTAGTCTCCTGATAACAGAATTGCGATCTGGAAATTCGAGAAAAATGACGAGTAGCTGAAAAAAGGGAACTAATCGATGTGATATATCGCATGTCGTTCTGACAAAATATAGCCTCCATCGAATCACCTTAACTGAATTTATGTTTCTTTTTTTTCATTAGTGTATCTATTTTTGAAAATCATTACTAACCCTTTAATTTATCGTATTTCTTTAATTGTGTCTACCTCTGTTTCGTGTTTTTTGTACCCATGTCTGAGGTTGATCATCAGCTTTTTTTGCGCAATGCATTCTGGGTAAGATCGATATTATTCAAATTTTAACCATTTGGTGGATTCTCTCAGGAGAATTAAAATTTCAGTCCGTATATCTATAGTTAAGGAATATTTGTTCCGAGAATCATCTCCCAAAGACTCAAAACGAAGTAAAAAATACTGTTTCCAGTTTGCAACCGATTTCAAGGTGTTGATTCTGATTGTTAATTGGAAACAGTACCGTCGACTTCGTTTTAAGGCTTTGGAGGATAATTTTCGGCACGAAAATTCCTCAACACTTAATGTACAGACTGAAATTTCGATTTTCCTAAGATAATTCACCGAAAGTTAAAATTCGAATTGCATCCATCGCACACAGAATGCATTGCACAAATGCTGAAGATCTACCTTAAGGTGATTCGATGGCCGCCATTTTTGTGTCGGAACGACATGCGATATATCGCATCGATTAGTTCCTTGTTGTCAGCCACTTGTCATTTTTATCGAATTTTGTGATCGCATTTCTTATGTTAAGAGGCTAAAAAATTCACATACCAAATTTGACAATCAAATTCAACGTACTAAAGACAAGGCTTTTTCGAGGAAAAAAATCTCATTCGATACCGGTACCAAGATAGCACTTGAATGTGATATTTTTCCTCTAATGAAAACCCTGCGTTTATTCCGTTGAACTTTTTTGTCAAAGGTTTGTGACTTATCTTTGGTCTCGTGACAACAGAAATGAGATCTCAAAATTCAATACGAATGATATGCAGCTGACAACACGGACCTAATCGATGCGATATACCGCGAGTCGTTCTCTCGCTTGATATGACGGCCATCGAATCTCCTTAAATTTATTGTGTCTTAATAATTTCATTTTATTTCAGGTTTTTAGATCTTGAGTGGGAGGAAGTTGACCCCTCCCGTGTGAATGTTNGGGGGGGGGGGGGGGGGGGGGTTCTAGAATGGATTGAGCGGTTGTGGTTTGTTCGACGGTCGGGTGGACAGTTCGCCGAGCAGTCTGTCGATCGCTTTTTCCCCGGAAAAAGCTTTTGAGAGACCGTTCGGCGTACTGTCCATGTGACGATTTGACAAACGGTGCTGTGAGTGCATGTGGTTTGGTGGACGGTCGGATGGGCAGTTCGTCAAATGATCTGTCGATCGTTTTTTCCGGGCGGAAAAAACCTTCGAGAGATCGTTCTACGTACTGTCCAGCTGACGGTTTGACAAACCGTGAGTGCATGTGGCTCTCGTTACACCATCAGGTTACGATCATATACTCCCATCATTATGGGGTCAGCGATGACTTCATTTTGATGGGAGCTTGAGTGTAACCTCTTGATGCAGCGAGCGCTCTTGTGATCACGTGGTAACCTGGGAGGCCGTTTTTTTGTATGCACCATCCACCCTGGGTACACCTGCCGCCGAGAGGCAAAGTCTGGGTCGAACTCCCGCCGGAACTGGCCTGGGGTCGTCGCGTTGAGCGTCATTACCGTGATTTGCACGTCTACTCGGGTTCCGTTCCGGGGGAGCCGGAACGGAACCCGGGTCACAGGGGGCTTTTCCGGGGCCGAAAACCCACCTCTCACCCTTTATCCAAGGCACCTAATATATTTTCATGGAAACTCTGCATCGAACTTGCGTCCCGCAGTCAAAAAAAAAAAAAAAAAAAAAAATCACAAGTGTGTCCTCTACAGTGGACTCTCGATAATTCGAAAACCTCGTTAATTCGAAAGTCTGTTTTCCTTGAAAATCTCTCGATAATTCGAAGAAAATCAATGTATTTTTCTCCCCTCGTTATTTCAAAATTTTTAAGCTGGCGCGGCCCTAATTTATAAGTCGAAATTGCGACGAAAATTATCTCTGTAATTCGAAGTGTGGGAAGTAAATATGGTCCTCCCTCTACAATTCGAAATAAGACGGTACATTCCCTCTACAATTTGAAATCAACAGTTCATGTACCTGGGTGTCTGAAAGAGCTGATAGGATTGTCAACATGTAATCAAGTCCCGTGAGTTTCCCCGCGAAAGGCTTGATCAGCTGATCAGTAAGCAGGTGATTCAATATAAATAATTAACAATAACTTAGTGTAACGTTTTACTTCCGTAAAGAAATAAACTTATATTTTTGGTTATTTTTGGAGTAAATCCGTCCATTTGCCCCGCCTCTATATTCGAACCTCTCTAATTCGAAATGTCTTCACATGGAATCTCTTGAATTCGAACTGTCTTTATTTCGAATTCTCGTCAATTCGAATAAAAAGCCGATTCCCCTCAATTTCGAATTATCGAGAGTCCACTGTAGAAAAAAATTACGACTCACTTCCTTTCAGCCTTTAAATTGGGGACATACTCACTTGCGTCCCGCAGTACAATCACAATATTATTTAATTTAATCAATTGCAACACTGTATAGTATTTTTGAGTGTGTATAAACGTTTTGAAGTAAAAAATAAAACTTCTGACTAAATGCAATCGAAGACAGTAAAATGCGCAAGTTAGACTATATATACGGTTGAGTGGAAAGGCTGGAAGTTAACAATTCAGCTTTGCGTTTTGTTTTAAAAGAAAAATGTAAGAACTCTCCAATCTCCTCGGCCCGAAACTAAGGGTTCATGAGAAAAATGAGACGATGAAGAGACATTTACAATAAATTATCATTCTGGACCTCAGTAATAACTAGGAATATATAAATTCTGTCAATTGAAGATCGATTGCGAGATATGAGCTCTGCCCCTTGTGCCCCTTCACGTATCAATACTGTAAATCATGAACCTAGCCAGATGGTTTACAAAACCAAAGATGTCCACGTCAAGTCACATTAAACGCACAGGGTAACGTTGCCGGCTTGCAGCTTCTCGCATTTATCTACCTACTTTTTCATGCGGGATGCAAGTGAGTCTTCGTTTAAATGGACCACGGGACGCAGTTCGAATGCAACCCTCGAGAAACAATTTTTTTTAAAACTGCTTACCGATTACTCCTCTTATACAGAGATGATTATTTTTACATCATTACATATACACTATTTTTCCTACCAAGACTACTACTACTACTACTACTACTGCTGCTACTACTTAACTTTCCTGTACTAAGGACCGCACAGTGGCTCTAAAATTTTTGAGGCACCGGAGCAATTTGTTAATCCGCCTCACGACCTCAGAATCATAATTTTTGCGTTTTAATTAAGTTTGAGGCGCTCTCTCGCAGTCTCACGGACCTGTCTGGTCCATCTCTTCTCTTTATAATTATTGTCAGCCATGTTTGGCCATCAGAACATTCGAAAAGGCTTGAAGTTTGTAATGAGGAAGTTCCAAATTGCATCTGTTTTACCTTAAATTTTAAAAATTCACCGGAGGAATCCCCCCCCCCTTGGAAATTCCATTTTACAGGCGGGGATTTCCCCTCAGACATCCTAGTGGCCCGTCGCTTCAATTTTTCCCGGGGCCCATCTGTTGTTGTGGTTCATATTTATTGCTTCTTGTGCTTACTGTCTTCCGAAGAGTTTTTTAGCATCACACATTTCTCGAACACGTGTTCTTCTTTAAATCAATATATATTGAAGTTTGATTTTTTTTTAAATTTATATTTTGCTAATTTAATACCGAAATAGAAAAATTTACATGCATTTATCGTTAGAATAAAGCCACTAGCTCACGGAGGCAACACGTTTCCAACGTTGACACGGAATCCTTAAGGAAGCACCGTTTCCATCTTTTCTTTAAAAATAAAATAAATAAATCCGTTTGAATTGATTGTAGGGATCATAGCAACCTTGAAACTTTTCACCGATGACCTTGAGTTGTAGCAAAGAGAGCTTCAAAAAAGTAGTATTTAACGCACTTTTCCGGCAATTTTGACCCCCCTCCACCTTGTAACCTTTTGTAACGCAACTCCGGACCCCCTTAATCATACGTAATTCTTTACAACACCTCCCCCCTTTAAGATTCCAAAAATTGTGGGAGACTGTTGCATATATAGCTGGATAACGTCAAAGAAATAAGAATTATTCATTTTGGGCTTTCCATGTTTTTAACCAACAGAAATGGTTACGTAATACTGGCACTGATCTCCCTTCCCCTTGTAACGGAGGATCATACCGCCTCCCTCCCAGAGCGTTACGAAATTTTTGAACACTATCAAAGACCGTATCCCCTAGAGCATTAAGAACTTTATGAACGCAATCAAAGATAGAAAAAACGTCGAAAAATGAATAGTTGCATGTATCACACCGATTTGCGTCCTGATGCTAAATGGGCCTGTTGCATGCAAGAGATACAGCCATGCGAATAGACTTTTCAGAGGTTAAATGACACGAAAATTACGATGGTCACATTGAAAAAGTCTGAAATACACTCCTTACTGCGCAATTTGCGTTGATAGGAACGCGCTTTTTCAAATTTCCCGCGTCTGAGGGCAGTTTTCTAACGGAAACAATTAACGGCAACTCGCGGCTATTTCCGGTCAACTAAAACTGACAACATAACCTAAAAATCGGAGCTCGTGATATCGTGAAATGAAATGTAGAAGGATTGTGTTGGATATTTAAAAGTTGATCGATTTGGTTACTGCATAAAGCGTATATGGACCACTTTAAGAGATCACGTTGGGTTTGTAAACAAACTGAAGGAAAAAATAACAACAACAACAACGACTCGACATCTTCCGGAAATCACCGAGCCCACCGTTTGCTCGTTTCCGGTGATTAGAAAACTGCCCCCAGACGCGGGAAATTTGAAAAAGCGCGTTCCTAACAATGCAAATTGCGCAGTAAGGAGTGTATTTCAGACTTTTTTAATGTGACCATCGTAATTTTCGTGTCATTTAACCTCCATAAAGTCTATTCGCATGGCTGTATCTCTTGCATGCAACAGGCCCATTGACGCTTATACCCCAGACTTCAATTTATGAATAGAAGTGAGGCACAGAAAAGTGGAATATTGCTAATATAATTAAACTTAAATATTGTAAAACTTCACGGCGCTGGAAAAAATCCGAAGTTGTATCGTTCAAGGTCGCGTGTAGAGTAGGGTCCGGAATGTTTCATCTTGTTTGAAAAAAGTTCCTATCTTTGTTTACTTGGATAGTTCTGATTTCGATTCGCCGTCGTTTATTCACCCTTCCCAATCCATGATTTGGGATGGAATTATTAGTAAAGTGGCTAAGTCCATCATTTTATGAAGGAAACTGAGTAACTACTGTAGGAAAATCGGCAATTTCCCCCCTCTAATCGTTTTATATGTTAGACAGGAAGATTCTTGATTTTCGACTTGCTAGTCGCCTTTACTTTCAGCTACCCTTAATTTTTGGTCACGCGTTTTCATGCACTGTTGTTTTCTAGGTTACTATGAAGTATTTCGTGTCATCAGTGTTAACGCTTTTGTTTCGTCAATGATTCAATGGTAGGCAGGAATTTTATCTCAAACTTAGTTCTAAAAAATTGCATCATTAAACTGGACAATATGCGAGGTTCGTTCGTGTTAGGAACTCACTTTAGTTTGGTATAAAGTTTGAATTAAATTGGCGAGAGTAATTATTTTAGAGTCAACTTTTTGGATCGAATTCTTCAAGGAAAGAAATCCTTAATTTTGAATCTGGCTTATAAGCTTACGAATCCAAGCAAACCTAAATCGGCCGTCGATTTGGCGAAGGGTAGGTTTTTGTGTTTTTCGTTAATGATGTCAGTTTTCTAGACTTTCAAATCGAAAAATTTTGAAACTGAAAAATTCACCCTCCCCCTCCCCCAGTCCTCGTTCTCAATTCAAAATGAGTTTCCGTTTTTTAGCAAGTATAAGAGCACGGGTGGAACTTAAGTGTGGCCGGATGTCGTGTAATGCACTAGTAAGAATAGCTCTAAGTCGCTATTGAAACGACTCTATTTCCAAAATTTTGCGGTGAGACTAGAGGAATCACCTGAGCTCCTGTTTTGAAATGCAGAGGATTCTCACAACTGCCCCTCGACAGGGTGTTGTTTAATGTTCCTAGACCTCCCTTGACAAGTTGTTCTTCTGCCCCCCAGCACCCCCGTCCCCGCAAAATTTTCCCGATTCCGCCCATGTATTGATGCTCCAATGTCTGTCAGGTTCCTCTCTATGCTAGCAGCTAACTTTCATTCATTTGACGCCTCACTTTTTAAAAATTCAATATTAGTAGCCTCGTGTTATCCGACTCAGTCCGTAAGAAAAGTATCATAAGCATACTATTTTGTCCAATTGCCATTATTACTGAATACTTACATATCAGTAAGTAACTGACGTCGAGGACGTGAATTTTGATTTATAAGTCTTGCGTTTTATTCATACGTGGCAGGCCTGACAGTGATCGTTGACTTAGACGCCTTATTTTCTTCTTACTTAGTCGCCTTATCTTCTTCTGTAAGTTTTCGCTTTGTGAATAATGCAAATATAATAGCTGTACTTTGTTTTTTCTGTATTTGTATACTCAAAGTTTGAGTTTTTGAAATAAACTCAAACTTGGCGGTTTTTGAAATGTCGGCGAGAGTGTAGAGTAAGTAGACAACAAGGAAGTAATGGCAAATGGAAACTTTCAAACATGTTTCGTATGGTGATGATGAATTTCTCTCGACAGTGGCATTTCTGAAACTGAATGTGTCTCATGATTTTAATTTTTGTGAAATGTTATTATTTGGAATATTTAATTTTAACTGAATCAGCGATGAACTCTCGCTAAAAGTTTACTTCCTGTACTCGGAATACAAAATGCGTGAATGCTGTACATTACGTAACGCGTGTTTTGTGTTCCCTTGCTCGTGCATTTAGGAAGGGTTGATAACTTCACTTTCTGATTGTAAGTTCATTTTTCCTTTCCACAGTATTTAAGTGGTCGCTGCGGATTTCAATCAACTTTTATCTCTTTGTCCGAACAGCTTAATTTTTTTTCTTTTCGTAGAAAATACTCATGAAACCAAGTTTCCAGAATTTCGGTCGAAACTGATTGCAGCATGTATAGCACAGTAAATTGAAATAATATTATGTTTTAAATATAATTTATGCGACCAATTTTTCGAGCTCAGACTGAGCTGGGACTTATGTCTTAGAATGGCCAAAATAGCTTCCTGTATTATTTTAGGAAGATTATTATTTTTTTTTAAATTTTAGGAGGAAAATAGTTTTTTCTTCTCTTTCTAAAACTCTTGCTATTTTTTCATAGCACAATAAGAAAAAAAACAACATATATAACACGTTGAAAATATCTTCTGAAAAATAATACATTAAGCAATTTTGATCATTTTAAGACACCCAGAGGTTTTTAGCACCAACAGAACTAGATATATTTCTACTGTGAGCTCGAAAAAAATGCTAAAATTGATTTTCGGAGAAAATGTAGGCCGAATCCGTGATAATCAATTCCAAAGTTTTATTTTATGGAACTTCAAATCAAGATTAAAAAAATTAGTAACTGGGAATGCCATTAGCCTCAGTATTGTCTTCGCGTGCTTTCGACAAAAATCCAAGTAAGGAATAGATAAAAAATAACAGTGATAAAATAAAATAAAATAAAATCAATCAATCAGTAATCAAATCAAATTTATGGAAGCTCAATTCGAGTACCTCCTTAAGGTACTATTTGCCTAACCGTCAGGGGCTGTCGACGGATACTCATAGCTTCCGCGTGTTTTGGAGACTCCCAATTTGAATTCTTTTTGCAATCAACAGTAGGCATTATTTCTCGCTCATTCATAAAAATTGCCTATCTTAAGAGGGGAGCTAATGGCACACACCTTGTTTTTAAAATTACCCAGGAACAGCATTTCCTATTCCTTAAATTAAGTCCAACTCTCGTGCAGCCTACGACACTGAAGTGTGAAAATGCCCATAGCTTGCAGGGACTGTCTGCAGCTTTATTATTCTGCTTTGTTAAGGAAAAACGTCGCATGAGCCCTATGATGCCAAATTTACTTCGATGAAGTACTTCATTTCAAGGAAACTTGTTTTTATTCCTCTAGTTCATCAGTGGACTTCCGCATGTTTAATCACGCTTCATTCTACTTTTTCTGAAAATTTAAAAAAAAAAAAAAAAAAAAAAAAAAAAAAAAAACCAACAAAAAAATTGACAACTTTCCTTAAAAATGAATGTAGCAGAGGAGAAGTTTTGGCAGCGTTCGGATGTTCATGCGGCTGTTAGTCCGAATTCTGTAATTTTGTAAATTTTGTGTAGATAAGTATAGTTATTTTTCCCCGTCTCTGGGTTTCATGCCAAACATCTCCATCGCCGCAACGTTTCCAGCCTTTTCTCCCATCTCCTCACGTGTGCTTCAACCGGAGTTTCAACCGACTTTCATATCATCTATTCGTTGAACGTTTATCCTAGCGAAGCAACTGGATTGAATTACAGCAACCGGAATCGCATGAATATACGCACGAACAAGTGCTGTTGAATTTTTGCCACATCGATTTTGCCTAAAAATAGATTGTCAAATGAAAAAAAATATGATACCTAAACGTCAATAAACGTATCCTGAAGAAGATATTCTCCGTTGTCCAACTCGGAGAAGGAATAATGGCCGTGAGATCAGATTCATTCATACACTCACGAAATACGTTTTTACAAAATTCATGCGAAAATTACAAGGACATATTCTGATCTATGGCTGGCTGAATTTCCCTCCAAATCAATTGAAATTCCATCCAAGTTAAAGTCAAACTGTTGAGCAAAATCATTTAAGTAGCGAAAAATTCACAAACCGGTGAAAATATCCTGTTGAGATAGCACGTCATTGCCGGAAACGGCGTTATTCAACGTTAAGCGCTATGCAAGCTGTTGGCGCATCTTTGCGTTCGATGATGCAATGTTTGCAGTATCCATACGTTTTTGCAGGCGCTCCAAACGGTCCATGCTGAGTATGCGGACTTAACATCGTTGGTGAATCAATTACCGCATTTTTCGATGATGCAATGGTCGGAGTATTCGCACGATATTGCAGGCGCTTCGAACGATCCATGGTGACTTAACTTCGTTGGTGTTTTACGTGACTGTTCAAAATCACGGTATCCGCAGTTCTAGACTGTGTCGACATTCGAAGATAGAACAAGTCCAGGACTTAATCTCGAGAATGTTCCTGTCTCCATCAAACTGCTGATGGTGCATTTTGCGAGGTATTCAAACCTGGAGACATCACCTCACTCGGTTGTTATCTGTGATACGTCGGTTCAGCACTCAATATTTGCCGAGCCATCTACAACGCAGAGATTTTGTTCTCGATGTCCGATTATACTCGAGTCGCCTTCAAAATTTGCAAGATTGCATCACGCATGTTTTTTTCTTCCGTAGCAGAATGAAGCCACGTCCGTGACCAGAAACCTGGGAATACGGTCGGATCGTCACTTTGCGTCCGCCGTTTTTAAAACTGAAATTTCGCTCTTTTCAACTCTGTGCCCTGAAAAATATGACTGTTCCACGAATTTTTAGTCTGCAGAATTCTAGGCCCAAGGTTTCAGCCGCCTGGATTGTAGCAACGACTAGTGACGCACGGACTGTTGATCAAATCAATACAGCACGACAAATTGAACGTTTTCTCCTGGAATATGGAACACCAGCTCGCTGACTTTCGTCAACAATCTCATAGACGCCACACTTTCATCGATGTCACAATTTCATCGTTCGCAAGAATGCACCCATCAACCTCCATGCTTTGCGCACCAAACCAGCCTCTCCCCGTTGACAGGCATGCTGGTCCCTTAATTGAAGCAGCCTCTCCCTGTTAACGGGCAAGCTGATTTTGAATTGCGCTTTGAATTGTGTTGCTGATTAATTACGCAATTTCATGTTCACGAACCATGGACAGCTTTTGTTTGCTTTTCTCTCGGCGATTTCTAGTCGCTTTTCTCCAGTGGAAATTTCGAGACGCGGAAACCCTCTTGGGAAGTGTGCGCCGATCCAGCCTCTCCCTGTTGACAGGCATGCTGGTCCCTTAATTGAAGCAGCCTCTCCCTGTCAACAGGCAAGCTGATTTCGAATTGTGGCCGCTTCCTGTTTTTAACCGACACGCCAAAAGTTGTGGCCTCTCCTTTTTCCATCGAAGGAATAAGGAAGCCGACTGCAAAGAGCCCAACATGGCCTCAACATGGCTCGTAGCAGGGTCATTCCATGGGATATCAAACTAAAAATTGGCACTGTCAAACATGACCTAATCAGAATCGGATGAAAGGCCGACTTATACTGCTCTCTGGCCTGAATTGAAAAGCATGCTTTTACGCTACACTTGTTTCGATGCCTCGCTCAACTTTTGTCGAGCTTCAAAGCTCGGGAATTTTCACAGATATGGCACGACGGTGACGCATGGACTGTTGATAAAATCAACACAGCACGATGAATAGAAGTCAAGACGAATTATTTTTTCTCCGACAAATAAAACAAGCTCGCCGACTTTTGTCAAAAATTTCAGAGACTCCACAATTTAGTCGCTTGGAAAAAATGCGTACCAACTGATACCTGTCAACGTCCGTGGACCTTTTATTCGTCATCCGAGCAAGGCTGGCGTTCTTCGTCGTGGACTACATGTCATCATGGACGTTTTACTTGAAAAATATTTGCTGCAAAGCCACCGATTCGGTGAGCGTATCGAATGTCATGCTGATGTAGAAAGCCTAGGAATTCGTCGATGGACTCGGCAGCTGGACTGAAGAGCCTTTGGAGCCCGGAAGGATTTACTTCTCTCAGAGGCACCTTTACTCAAATGTTCCAAGTATACACGACCAGGACTGCGACTTTTTTTCCAACAAGTTTCAACGATGGTGCAAGAAAAACGCCCGAGTGGTACACTCAAGATGGGAGATGGAGAAGAGGATGGCTACTAATGTACAGAAGATCTGGATTCAAACGGCGTGAACCCCTAGAAGTGAAGTGAATTTGCCGCAGCGAATTCCTTTAACACAGTCAATCACACAAGACCTTCGAAGAGAAAGCATTGTTAAAAGCTTCCGTATCGTATATTAGCACGAAAGTCATTCGTCGATGCCGCACTGGCAAATTAGAACGTTGAATTACTTTCGAGCCGATTTACGATGCGGAAGTTTTATTTTGATTGTATTATTAGGTATTGTATGTAATTGTAGAGCAAGAAAAACAAAAAAACAAGAAAAAAAAAAGAAAAAACAATAATAACAAAAAAAACCAAAAAGAAAAAAAAACAGAAAACAAAAAAAAAACAAAAAAACAAAAAAAAACAAAAAAAAACAATAAACAAAGTTAACAAAAAAAAAATAATAATAATAAACAAAAAAACACATTGGATCTAGAGTCTAGACTCTTAAAAACATCGACAAGAAAAAATACTCTTGATTCAATCAGTTTTAAGCTTAAATCAAGAACCAAGCCTCTTAATTTAAGCGGATTTCCTTTTGATTTAAGCTTAAATCTGATTGAATCAAGAGTCCTTTTTCTTGACAATGTTTTCAAGAGTCTGGACTCTAGATCCAACGTGTTTTTTTTGTCAGTGCGTACAATTTGTTAAGTTAAGTGCATGCGAATTAATGATTACTGTTGAGAAATTCATTCATCACCAAAGTTGCCAACACAACGGGTTTTCTTCCTTTCATCCGTATTTCTACTCTTCGGTATTTCTTAATCCTCGCCCGTCAGTTTACAATTTGCCATTGAATCCCATGGAAAAGGATCGATCTTGATGTTGTTCGCAACGAAAACCTTTAGAATCGATTCTTCACCATAGCTTCCAATGGAAGAACGTCGAATATCGAAAGTCGATAATTCACGTTTCTCCATTGCATTTACCCATACCCTTGTGGGAGACTCACGGTGTGTCCTCGATGCTGCCTCGTGCGTTTTCTTATTGAGAAATGACAGCAGAGGCGGATCCAGCAATTTGGCAACACCGGATTTCTTCCATTTAAACCTATGTTAAATAATCGATTCTTCTAGGAGCACCTGACCCTTCCAAGAATCGATTCTTTTCCATAGGTTTTAATGGAGAAGAGACAATGTTGCCAATTTGCTGGATCCGCCAATGAATGACAGATATAAAACGATACCAATTGTCGCGTTTTAAAAGATGCTATGTACAAATTCAGGTATTACTCTCATTGGCGGGCCGAAATCGCCGCACTGTGTGCGGGCAGAGACGAAACAGTCAGTAAGAGTAATTAGGCAAGATATTCTGCGGGAAAATCAAGGTTAAAACTAAGCACTTAAGTCACGTAATGAACTCTAAGTAGTATCAGTATCAGCGCAAGGTTGAGATGCGAAAGTTCTCAGCTCAGGTGGATGCATTGAAATACCCTAAGTATTTACCAATGTATGTATTATTATTTTCCAACAGCTTTACTCGGCTAGCTGAACAAGCTCAACTTTTCCTATATCCAACTAATAATAGTAAAATAATAACATCAAAATGCAATTTTTAAAGTAACTCAAAATTTTAATAAATAAAGTCCCTGATCAAAGGATTAATAGGAGTTTAGGTTTTATATCTGATTGATCTTGATTTTCCCGCAGAAGAGTGTGGATCCAGCTCTATTTTACCATCCTGTTACTTACAGTATTTGGTCCACTGTCTCAGCGTTTTGATCTTGTAATACAGTGGAAAAAAAAAAAAAAAAAAACACATTGAATCTAGAGTCCAGACTCTTGAAAACGTTGACAAGAAAAATGACTCATGATTCCATCAGATTTAAGCTTAAATCAAAAGGAAATCCTCTCAAATTAAGAGGTTTGGTTCTTGATTTAAGCTTAAATCCGATTGAATCAAGAGTATTTTTTCTTGTCTATGTTTTCAAGAGTCTGGACTCTAGATCAAATGTGTTTTTTTTTTTTTTTTTTTTTTNTTTTTTTTTTTTTTTTTTTTTTTTTTTTTTTTTTTTTTTTTTTTTTTTTTTTTTTTCCAGTGTAATGTAAGTAAATATCATTAGGATTTAGGACACAAACCATAAAAATAATTAGAAAAGAGTAGGACTTTTCTTTTGAAGTGAGTTCGCATATGAGGCACATCGAGACACTCTCCCCGAAGATTTGGCGGCTAAGTCACGTAGGCCTTCGACACCATCAATGTCAACACTAACCAAAACAACAATTTAAACAAGATATATTGAAAGTCCGAGTATTTTTTTCTTTTGTATCTATAGTAATTGAATCGGCTCTTGCGGATACTGCTTTTTTTCATTTTCCATAATCTTGTAAAAAGTGGGGGGGGGGGTTGTTTTCCTTTAATTGCGTTTATTGCTCTCATTGTCTGGCCGAAATCGCTGCACTGTGTGCGGGCAGAGACGAAACAGTCGGTGAGAGCAATTAAACTTTTATCATTGGGACTAAGAGTGCCCGAATGCCAACCTCTAAACCGCAAGGAGTCTTACAAATCTGAAAGCTGTAAGTGTAAAAAGTATCAAATTAGCAGTGTTCTCGAGAGCTGTTCGATTGAACACCTTCAAATTAATTGGATGCATCCGTGATTCATTTTTGAACACGTATGATCCTTTTTTGCTTCCCTCCCACGGGTTTTGTTTTTTTTGTTTTTTTTTTTTTTTTTTTGATCACGGATTTATCATGGCTCGACACATAACTTCTCGTGCTGCGTTTGGATCCTGACCGACGGAAATTGGAGTTCTGTAGTCGCACAGTAAAACAACAACTTAGAACTCGAAACTTTTTTATATTATTTAGCCCTGAGCTTCGTGTAAAATGCCGAAACCCAATTTGTTCTTCCAGTTAAAACAATCGTACTCTCTCCGAATCTTGGTCCTTTTTTCTTGGAATCTTTTCCTATTGGGAAACACTTCGGTTTTTGAGTAGTTCCGTCTCTCAATAGTCCTATCAGGACAGTTGTTATTTGATTTTGGAATCGAGGGAATTTTACGTCTAAAACAACAGTTGGTAGGATGATCCTCATCATTCAGTTGTTAAGTTTACAACGTATTGAAACACCTATTTACTGTTATTGCGCCCTTTTATCGATTTAATGTTTTTCATTTTTCCCTTATCAAAGGAGGCTCTGTGCCAAAGCAAGGTAAAGCGAGTCGCCAGTTTTTGCGCGTTCTGATGTTCAGGAGGTGTCGCTTTTTTGATATTATCTTGTCGGTCATTTGGTCGTGCGTGGTGTCTGATCAGTAATTTTTCACCTGAAACTTAACTTTTTCGCCCCCATCTTGCCCTTGTTTTTCGTGTCTCCATGTGTCTTGCCACACATCTCTATAGCAATAGATCAGTAACCAAAATATTAGGGAAATAAGCTCTTTTCTGTAGCTCCACTGCATAGATTTTTTAAAAGCCCACTTGAGTTCTGGTGTCGTAGTTTTTATTTCATACCCGATGGAGGAGCCAGACATTGCTCAACGGAAGGAGTTCAATTCAGAATTTCCCATGTGAATGGGAGGGGGGTCCAAACACTCTCGATACTTGCCCCTTCCCCGTATTACAGTTACTACCTTATGTCATTTGAAAGTTCAAGTAGCTGTTATGCTGATCTCCTAATCAATACACCGGTTTTATTTTTATCATAGTTTTCTGCACGAACCATATTTATGCTGTTTCCCCATGATCTGTAATTTAAGGGAATAAATCGTTCAGAAATATTACTATTGATTCGTTAAATGGATCAAATGTTAATTGAAGCTCCCTATAAAAAAATTAAAGCACATTTTTGCTCGAGCTTTTTTCCTTATTATCAAAGCATTCCCCCTCTGACGAAGGAATTAGAATATTTACAATACGATGTTTCTTACACATTTAAGACTAAGAATCAACTAATACCTAAATCTAAGATTATTAAAATATGTTGTTGCCTCCAAGTGCTTGAGTTGTTTGATCGAGCCCTTTCAGATGATCAATTCGCATTTATTTGAATTTCTAACTTAATTTTTGCAAGTAGTCATCGTATTTTAAAACATTTTCGGTTTTTTTCCTCCCTTATTTTCTTTAAAATCAACAGGTTTAAAGTAATTTGTTCAAATAATGAATCTGAGAGAATTCTTCACTTCTCACGCGCACCTTTTCGTATAGATAAAAAACAAAAAGAAGGAAAACATGCATTTTTTGACTGACGCGATACAAATATTCATGCCTGACAATACGACGTATTACATCACTATTGACTCATCTTATTTCCGTCCATGTGGATTACCTTTTGCAATGAGAAACCATCATCTTTAGCTTTTTCATAAAAGCACATTTCTGCACTGAGAAACCAATGGCAAATATGTTGTTTCTAAAATTAGCCAGAAATAGTAATTCCTTATTGCAAAACGTAGTCCATGTATAGGTTATGTAGTAGCAGTAGTAGCTTATTATTTATTCTAAAGGGGTGCCTTAGCAACTTCGGCTATTCACGTCTCAGCAATTTAAATTCTTAAGAATTGAGGCACAATTGAAAGTTGATGCTTAAGTAACTTGGAAAAAAAATAAAAGTTAAAAGCACTTGAGCATCAACTTGAAGAAAATCTCGAGGGTAGGTGCCTTTTAAAGGAAGGGTGTAGAGGTTAGAGGAGCTGATTACACATGTCCCAAATGAGAGCCGAGGCGATGAACCTGACTCATCGTTTTGACCCCCATTTAGGACATGCGTAATCGGCGCATGTGCTCGGGTCAAACTCACAGTGTCGAGCTCGGGTCCCACGATCAAATTGAGCCCATCAAAATGAGTCATAGATGTGACTCTTGATTGTTGGCTCAATTAGAGTGATCGGCTCAATTTGATCCCGGTTTCCACGATCAAATTGAGCCGATCAATCTAGTTGAGCCAACAATCAAGAGTCGCATCTATGACTCATTTTGATGGGCTCAATTTGACCGTGGAAACCGGGCTCCACTCTGTGAGTTTAACCCGAGCCTAAGGTGATTCGTCAAGCTCAAATGACGTGGTCGAAGTGGAGTGCGATATATCGCATCGATTAGGTCATAAACCTCGGTAGATTTTTAATTTTTAGCAAAAAAAAAAGAACTATAGCCCCTGCGCATGAGCCCAAAGAATCATTCTAAACCCAAAAATCAGCAAAATTCAGAGAAATGAAAGCAGAATAGTGTTTGGAAAAAAACCTCGCATTCGATACAGAAATCGATGGCTGAATCGAATGCGAGGTTTTTTTCCAAACACTATTCTGCTTTCCATTCTCGGAACTTTGTTGATTTTTGGGTTTAGAATGATTCTTTAGGCTCATGCGTAGGGGCTATCGTCCTTTTTTCGCTAAAAATTCAAAATTGACCGAGATTTTTGACCTAATCGATGCGATATATCGCATGCCAGTTCGACCACGTCACTTGAGCTTGACGAATCACCTTAAAGAGGTCCCGAAAGTTCCGCATAAGCCGCGACGTGCATTTCACGGCCGTGACGCACAACGACGACGACCGCCGTCAGTTCCGGTCATAGTGCCTCACTTACGGTCCGACGTCCGACGAACGGGTGGACACCCGCTGGGCGCTCCGTCGACTGCTCTACCGTGATGACAGTGCCTCCGTATCAGCTTCACTTTCAGGCCGGGGCCTCTAGCCTCGGTCTGAAAGTGAAGTTGAGTTGGAGGCTCTGTCGTCCGACCGAGCACTCGACGAAGCGCCCGGCGCGCGGTCGTCCGCCCGGTCGTCGAATGTCGACGTCGACGTCCCAAGAGCGGGTGGACACCCGTCGGGCGCTCCGTCGACTGCTCTACCGTGATGACAGTGCCTCCGTATCAGCTTCACTCTCAGGCTGATGCCTTGAGCCTCGGTCTGAAAGTGAAGTTGAGTTGGAGGTCCTGTCGTCCGACCGAGCACTCGACGAAGCGCCCGGCGCGCGGTCGTCCGCCCGGTCGGCGGATGTCGTGTACCGTTTGGAGGCACTAGAGGAGCGATCTGCAGACACCGCCCCGGCCGCACGTCTGCCCCGGTGGATGGTTGCGGGCACCGTGGAGGTGCCCTTTGTACCCTTGGTCGGTGACCTTGGGATTGGCTCCCGATGCCCAGCCTGGGGCATTGTTACCATTCTCTTCTTTCTCTCTTTTTTTCTTTCTTCTTTCCTTCCTCTCCTTCTCCTTCCTCTCCTTCTCCTTCCTCTCCTTCCTCTCCTTCCACTCCCTCCTCTCCTTCCTCTCCTTCCCCTCCTTCCCCTCCTTCCCCTCCTTCCTCTCCTACCTCTCCTTCTTTCCTTTCCTTTCTCTTCTCATCTTCTCTTTTTTCCTTCCTTTCTCTTCTCATCTTCTCTTTTTTCCTTCCTTTTTTTCTTACCGTGATCGACTGATTGACTGCTTGCTTGATTGATTGATTGATTGATTGACTGACTGATTGACCGATTGACTGATTTGGTAAGGTGAGCTTCATGAGCTTAGGGGTCTGCTGGAGAATGAGTGTTTTATTCCTCGCCTTCACTCACTCCTGATCATATTCCTCTCTCCAATCCTTGTTTACTGAGAAAGCAAGGATCAGAGAGAAAGTGGAGAAAACGTTTCTCTTTTCTCCACTTTCTTCTTTAGAGTAAGTATCTAATTTTCTATTAGTTTTTACGTGTTTCTAACCATGATTTTCTTCTCTTCTCTTCTTTTTCCTGTCTAATTAATCCACTTTCTTCCGTAGTTTAAGTGTCTAATTTTCTCTTAGTTTTTAAGCGTTTCTAACCATAATGTTCTTCTCTTCCTTTCCCTGTCTAATTAAAATCCACTTTCTTCCGTAGTTTCAGTATTTAATTTTCTCCTTAGTTTTTAAGTGTTTCTACCCATAATTTTCTTTTCTTCTTTTTCCTGTCTAATTAATCCACACTTTCTTCCGTAGTTTGAGTATCTAATTTTCTATTTTGTTCTTAAGTTCTTCTACCTATCATTTTCTATTCTTCTTTTTCCTATCTTATTAATCAATTCATTCATCCTTTCCTCATAGTATTGAATAAAGTAGCCTAGCGTAACTCATTAGTAACTGTTTTAGAATTCTGTGCCGTTCCGAATCCCTCAGTCTTTTCCCTCATTTCAGGACCCATTTGCAATATTCACTCAATTTGATCGAAAAGCCGTATTCTTTGTTTCTTGTGGTTACCTAGACAATAGCAGTAACAACGACAGTAGCAGTTGGAGAGGAATAAGTAATAGCAGCCAGCAGAAGACGAAGGAGAACCAGCAGAGGAATCAATAAAACTGCAATAAGTAATAGCAGTCTCAGAGGAACAACAAAAAATTATCGGCACAAATGGCTCAATCCATGCTAAAGAGAGGCAGCAAAAGAAAGATCAGAAAAATAAGCAGAAGAAAAAGAAGGACGAGTAGAAGAAGGAGCAGGAGTAGAAGCTGAAAAGGAGTTGAAAAAATAACAGCGAAAGCAGTAATAGCAACCTCAGAAAAAAATAGAAACATCACTAACATGAGAGGATCTAAACCAGGCTGAAAGAAAGGAAACAGCATCAGCTTGAACTTGAACGCTGATGTGTGCCTCAGTTGCATTAATTCAATATGTGCAACAATCTATAGATCTCCGAAATATTTTCCAGAAGTTCATGCAAGCAGTGTTGTACATTGAAAAAAGAAAATCGGATTTTTTAAGCCAAAAGAAAAAAAAAAACGTTCTCACTGCAGTTATCTTCATTCCGAGGAAAATCCTCGTTAAATCAAGAATGTGACTTCTGTCATCGGATGTTTACCGGTTGTGATGAAACATTTTTCATCTGGCAACCAGATATATTTCATCGCATAATGGAAAAATTCGCTGTCACAACCAAAACTTGACTCAGCTTAGCAATTCGTTTCCTCAACACAACTAATATTTTTCTCAGTGTAATAAAACACTGTCAAGTAACCTGTCGTCTTCGTTGTAAGTAATGCACGAGTCTCTTAGTATGTAAGCAAAATGTGAGTTGGTTAGAAGGTTGGAAATGGAGCCAACGTGTGTTACAATTCAGTAAATTGAAAATGGCAGCACAGATGGAAACAGCTCATACGAGCACAATTTTCCCTCAAAAAGATATGCTGTTTGGTGCAACATTAGTTACGACCATTCAGGACGGCAAACAGACGCGTTGCGGGTCTAATTGGATCCATATAAGTTTGTAAATACACTGGAAAAAAACACATCGGATCTAGAGTGTAGACTCTTAAAACATCGACAAGAGAAAGTAGTCTTGATTCAATCAGAATCTAGCTGTAATCAAGAAGCAAGCCTCTGAATTTAAGCGGATTTCGTTTTGAATTAAGTAAAAATCCGATTGAATCAAAAGTATTTTTTCTTTTCAATGTTTTCAAGAGTCTGGACTCTGGATACAATGTGTTTTTTTTCCCCCCCGGTGTATTCTAGATCCGAGCAGAGTTCGTCATCCAATTGAGTGAAAACATGGATGAAGCTGCTATTTAAACAATCGAGAATTTGCACACGAAACTTTTTAATGCTTCTTCTGAGAGTGCTTAGTGAGCTGAGTTTTCAGTATTTATCATAGTTTTTTTCTGAAATGGGAAATTGGTGAAAAATTGATTTAAAAGTGAGAAAATGTGCCACCTTGCAACGTCACCTGGCGGCATTTTCCTTTTCAACACATATATTTTAGCAGATTAGGTTATTTTGTCAAATTTCTTCCAATAATTGTTCAGTTTAGAAACCAAGTATATCTTCGTGCTCGGTTTTTTTAGCAGTTTCATTTTAAACATGGAAATTACAAAAATTCGGACGCTTGCAAATTCTGCATCAAATCTTGCGCCCCTTTTTTCTCTCTCTCTTAAGAAGATTTAAAACAAGTCGTTTTGTCAATGGTCATCAGGGCTGCCGACTCCTGAGTAACTCTCATTGCGAGTAATTTGAGCATCAGTGAGTCAAACGTGAGTAGAATGAGTAAATCACGGGTAATCTGACAATTTGGGAGTAAATTTCTATTAGTGTCTCGAAAAGAATTGAATAGATCAATGAAATGAAGAATGATTTTAATTAGCTCATGTTTAGCAAGATTTGTATGAGTAGTAATTGAGTAAAATCATGAACGGTGAGTAAATAGTGATTATAATTGAGAATGATGAGTAAAGAGTGCGTATAATAACGAAACGATGAGTCTCTAGTGAGTAAAATCGAGAATGATGAGCACAGATTAAGTGAAATTGACGACGGTGAGTAAACAGTGAACAAAATCGAGAAACGAAGAGTAAAGAGTAAGTCGAGAACAGTGAGTAAATGTGAATAAAATCGAGAAATGATGAGTAAAGAGTAAATTGAGAACACTGAGTAAAAGTGAATAAAATTGAGAAACAATGAGTAATGAATAAGTCGAGAATAGTGAGTAAAGTTGAATAAAATTGAGAAACGAAGAGTAAAAAAGTAAGCAGAGAACAGTGAGTAAAATTTGTGAGTAAAATTGAGAACAGTGAGTAACAAGCAAGAAAAATTGAGAACTGTAAGTGTCGGCAGCCCTGGTAATGATGAGCAGTCCAGGGTAAACAGTTCTTAAAGTCATTAAATCTGGACAAGCTAGGGGAGTTTGCCTAACGTGGAAAAGTCAGAGATTTTTGTTGAGGAACCTTGAATTATTCTTTCAGTCGAAAATTAATTTCTGTCATTATTTTGTCGCCTGCCACCCGAACTTCTCGAATTTTCGATTTTTCGATTTTTTCAAATGTCGAGAAATCTCGCGCTAATTTTTGTGTGTTTAAAGCATATTTACAAGAAATTGTGCCAAAATCTCATCGACAAGTCGTGGAAAAATCAGGAAATTTCATGTTCCAAAATTCTGAAAAGTCTTTGACCCAGATATGACGAATTCGAGTTCGTCATTGAAGGAAAACGTCACACTCCATTGACTCATAGAGAAAAAAAAGGAGGTGTTTGCATCTTGAGGATTTGTACCCACCTAAGTCATCAATGTAAACAAGACGCTCGTTGAGGGTTATGTTGACGCTGTAAAAACGGACCATAATGTCAGATTTTTTTACTTAAATCAACTCTTTATATAATTTCAAGCACTTTTTATAGAATGACTTTTTCCCTTAAATTACACCATTTCCAAGAAAATCGACAGGATAAAAACGTCGCTGTACCCAATGACGTCATCAAAGCTATAGATACTCTATGAAAAATTCCAAGATGCCCGAAATGCAAACACCTCCTTTTTTTTCTCTATGCCATTGACTGATCTGAAACCAAACGATGAATTTGCATGGATGCAATTCCCAACTATATTTTGGGGTGTTTTTCTGTTCATTAATGGTGCTTTATAACGTGCACAAAAACGATGCAAATGGTACTTTTTTTTAGGACGCCAAGAAACCAAATCAACTGGAACCAAAATAGTACCTAATTGAAGAAATATTGCATCCCCTACAGAACGAGACGTTATTACAAAGGAAGAGTCCATGCCGTTATGGTTATTTATTGTATTTTTTAGTATCTTGATCATCCAGAGAAAAAATGGCACCTGATTATATTTTTTATTTCAATATACCCTTTGGTTATCATAATCATAATCATTTTCATCCCCAATTTTATTTTTACGATTTTTCTTCATCTTATTCTTGTTTGATTGAAATTACGTTGTAATATGTATTGTAAACACCTTATTTGGGCAGAATTTAAGCAAGCTAAGCACGTACATGTATGATTCGCTTCCTGGCGAACCCTACAATTTTCTGAAAAAATTAGTCACTATCCAAGTATAACTATTTCGTGGCTAATCCTTTAGTGCGCAGTGCGGTCGTGAGTGCTTTCAGCTTGGCGTCGGGCAATTGGATAACGCTTTCCTGGTACGTACCTCATGATTTTTTCATTCTTGTATTTTTCCTTCATTGAGCCCCTTCAATGCTGTGCAAAGAAAACACGCCGTATGAACCTTCAGTCGTTGCTAAATATCCTTTGATAAATCGGGAATTTTCAGGCAAATTCGTTAATATCTTTTTTCCAATTTTTCAGAGAATTTTCTTCGTAATTTGATCTAAATAGTCTGAAAATTTCAAGGAAAAATATTCATACTTTCTTTAGAGAAACATATTTTCCGAAAGGAAATTTGGCAAAATTCGAAAGTTCACACGGTGTTTTTCCTTAGAACGCGGCAGTACAGGCATGCAGAGTGTGCTCGATCTCCCGATTCGTGGATCGCGGCGTGGGAGTGATTTGAGATAGGTGAAACGTTAAGATTTTCCTTCATTTCTGCATGATACCACATCACATACCTACTCCGGAGTCCGTGTAGTTGCACCTGCACGATTGATTTCCGCTTGATGCGACAATAGGGCCCTCATTCATTTATGTTACGGATTTTAGACAGGTGAAACGTTAAGATTTTCCTTCATTTCTGCATGATACCACATCACATACCTACTCCGGAGTTCGTGTAGTTGCACCTGCACGATTGATTTCCGCTTGATGCGACAATAGGGCCCTCATTCATTTATGTTACGGATTTTAGACAGGTGAAACGTTAAGATTTTCCGTCACTTCAGTGTGATACCACATCACATACCTACTCCGGAGTCTGCATAGTATCAGCGGAAAGACCGCTATTTTTTAAAAAAAAAATTGAGCGCATCCTATCCTAGCTTCACATCCCACTTTCCAATTTTGTGCGCAAAGAAGAATTCTACCATGGAAAAAGTAAAAGTTATGGGGCCGGTTGCGTATGCAGAGGATGGTCAAGAATATTGGCATCGGGAGACTGAGCATAATTTTACCTAAGGGAAAGGGAGGACACCGCGCACCGACTTACTGTATTCCCCCCCCCCCCCCCCCCCNACAGCTCGCTACACGACACGTGTAATGAGATAAAAAAAAAAAAATTAGGTGCCTCACGCGTTAAAAGAAAATGGCAAAACTAAATTTTTTTCATTTGATCAAAATATGTCGCCAAAAAGGAAAAAATGTTGCTTTTTTTTCGACCTGAAAAAAAATTTCCATTACTTACTTGCAGTATTCGTATCCAACTAAAGATATTTTCTTTTAAATTCTAATGAAGTTTCTCTTCGGACGCCCCTACGAAAGTTGAAAATAAATCGGCTCGATAGAGGAAAGTTGAAAAATTAAAGTTGTGATGTGATTTTCTTCTGATTGAAAAAACTATTTGAACGAAAAGAAAAGTGTATTTAACACGAGAAATGTTTCTTTTTGATAAAATAAATTCTTCTTCCTTAAATAAAAATATTTGGAGATAATTTTTTATCACTAGGTACCATTATTAAAATGAACAGCTTGTAATATTTTTAGTTTAGTTAAATACAATTTTAACCATTTTTGTAGGATTTTTGTGGTAATTAAAAACCTATGTTTTTCAAGGGAAGAAAATTAAAGACAGTTAATTTGCGAACAATCCTGATTCCGTGATGCATGTGTTATGACACATTTTCAACTGTAGTGAGCTGTTGGACCCAGTGCCCAGTGGCGTGGCGTAAATGATCGATTATCGATATTTCCCCATTTGAGCTGTGGTAAAGCATCGATTATTAGGGTGTTCGCTAGGGTGTGCGAACACCCTAATAATCGATTCTCTACCACAGGTTTAAATGGTAGATCAATCGATATATCGCGAAGCACGCCACGCCACTGGTGGGACCTAACGCGGGTGTATGGTGTAAGCGCACTTATTTCGATAGTACCTGAGAGTCCCATACTGTAGAAAGAAAATAAAAAAAAAAAAACCAAGTCAGAGCTCATTTCCCATTTCTCTTCATAGCTCGGCGGCGAAAACTTTTTAATTCGGCAACACTTCCGAAGTTGTGAGCAAGATTTATGCCCGTTACCACCCTCCGCCGCGTTTTGACGGTGGCAATTTGGGTGCATTAAGACAAACGCACGCCTTGAAGCGAGCGACCNGGGGGGGGGGGGGGGGGGGGGCGTGTCGCAATGCGAGGCGTGAGATGCAACCCTCAGCCCGTGCGGCCGCAATCCTGGCGGGCATAAATCATTCGAAATAAAAACGCAATACCGCCGAAGGAATATAAATTCGCGAATTTGCGCGAAAACTCGCATCTCAAGAAGGACGTCGTCACGGTGCGAGTGACGACGTCACAGGAGCCGCAACGAAGATCGATTTGCGTCGCCGCGCGCCGGCGAGACTAGATTTGGGCACTGTGAAACTTATTCACAATTATTAATGAATAGCAAACCAGTTCTCTCTACCTACATTGTAAATTTTGAATTTTTGAAAAAGGGCTCGTGTGCAATAGTGCAATAATGGTGATACGCTTTATGTGTAGAGAGGCACAACTGCTAGTACGTATAATAGTTTTCCATTACTCTCTTTTAATTCAATGCATTGTCCGTCTGCATAGCTGATAGTTGCCGGACATGTTTTAAGCTAATATCGCAGATAATACGCGATTTTTAAATCAAAACATATCATTCTTTAAAGTCAGTAAGTACTGAACTTTTCCTGCGAAACTGAAGATTATTAAAAATTAAACGATTATCGCGGAACATGCGCGATTTTGTAAAATAATTGAAAAACACGATATTATGCACTTTCAATTTTGCGGAATATACAGTACTTTTTCGACGGTCCATTAAGAACACGTTTCGATCACACTATTTCCAGTTCAATATTGCGAAAAATACGCAATTTAATTCAGTAGTTCGGAGGTAGGTGAGAAGCGAAGATTCTCCTTCATATTCGAGTGATACCACATCACGTACCTGAAACAGAAATCGAATTGTCTCGCGCTTTGTTTCCACCCTTTACGATGCGGACGTAATATCAACATCCACAAGCGTTTTCTACTTTAAACATCAATCTTTCATCAATTTTATGGATTCCTCGCCCCATCCAGAAACCACCATGCAAGGAAACGGTTTTCTTGTGATAACGAACTAAAATCTCCTCTGTGCAGTAGTGCATGTTCGGCAAGAAGACAGTCGAATCCTTGACTCCTTTCTTATAGAGATTTCATTTTCATTGCCGCAGACGTTCACTTTACTTTTGTAAAACATTTTTCTTCGTTGACATAAATAATGATCTTTCTATCGTCTTTTTTCTCTTTTTCAGAGTTCCTGCTTTAAAAACTGCCAACTGCTTATCGGTATGTAATCATATTTTTATCGCTGCTTTCCGCATTTATTAAACTCTTACAGAGAAATAGCTCTAATGTAAAGTACTGCTAGTTGGAAAAAATCTATTTCAGCGAGGATGGGAAGGATCAGAAAGTGGTACGAAACTTTTTCATTTTTTATTGCTTAAAACATTCAACCGTTGCAAAATCATACACATCTTTTATAGAAAATAGTTTCTAGATGAGCTCACTTCAATCGGATTTTAGAAATATGACCCCTATTTCTTTAAATAACGTGGCAAAGTTGCTAATTTGTTCATCCAATCAATGTAAATGTTCATCATTCGTCACCGTTCGTTCTATAAACTAGCCGGGCCGATTTCCATATATAATTTTTGCGGCTATTGTAAGGAGACTGTCCTTATTGTCAGATGAGCCCGCTTTAACTAGATAAACTCACAAGAGACCGTGCCTTTAGAGGGAGTGATGGGAGGGGGAAAGGCACGTGACGGCGGGGGGGGGGGGGAGGAACACAACGGCCTGGGGGCGAGATCCGTATTCCTGAAATAAATTTTAAGCGACGTTTCTTCAAAAAAATTTCATGAGAAAACAGCTGGAACAATGGAGATGTTGCATGTGTAAAGAATTTGCGATTTGACTATTGATTCTTACGTAAAAGTTCACGAGAAACACGATGGTGCCACTGGGTTTCTCTGGAATCAACTCCCAAGCTCAAAAAAGCTCTCAAAATGAGGCCGAAATGGAGGAGATATCCCACGCTATCCTGAGAGTCCACCTTTACATCAAGACAAACTCTCTATGCAAAGATAGGGAGCAAATACATTAGCAGTGATGCCGTGTTTTCAGTTTTAGAGTCCCCAAATAAAGTGGTAGCCCTGTCAATGTATTTGCTCCCTATCTTTGCTTGGAGAGTTTGTCTTGATAAAGAGGTGGACTCTCAGGATAGCGTGGGATATCTCCTCCATTTCGGCCTCATTTTGAGAGCTTTTTTGAGCTTGGGAGTTGATTCCAGAGAAACCCAGTGGCACCATCGTGTTTCTCGCGAACTTTTACATGAGAATCAACAGTCAAATCGAAAATTCCTCACACATGCAACATCTCCATTTTTTCAACCTCTACGTTTCATATTCACAGAAAGTTAAGCTTCTCAAGTGAATAAATGGTGCCCGACATCTATCACCGCACCGACTAGCTCCCGCTGTGCGTCTCGTCGTGTCGCACACCACCACTCTGCCCCATCTTGCAGCAGCGTATTGATTGGCTCAAAATCGTTTGAACCGAGAGGCTTTGCGAGTCGAGGGCCAATTTTCGCCTCGATTAGAGACAGCCATCAGAATCCAAATTAATTGGGGTCCGCACCCTGAGGTCCGATCGTGTCCCCTCCCTCGGCCCTGCGACCCTTGGTGGTCGTTTTAAGATTACAACTTCCTGATCGCCGTGTTCCGCTCTCCTTTTCGAGTGTATACGATGTATCAAATAGTTTCGAACGTCTTCGATTTGGTTTTTCTCTATCTTGATTTTTTTAAGCGAAGAGTCTGTGAAGGAGTCGCAGAAGGGTTTTTTTCCTTCTTCCTTTTTAATTTGTCTCATTAATTAGCCAAAAACAATTAGACTCGCCTAAAGCTTCCTCACTTAATAGTAACGGAAGGATCCCTCTTTGAAAGATAAGGTTGATGACGTCATCTGACGCGGTATAGAGCATCTGGACTAGATTTTGCAATTAAGAACTAATATTTTTAGTTCATTTATAAAAGCATCTATCCCAAAATAAGACACCGACATTGTTTCTAAAATGAACCGGGTACAGTTTTTTTTTTTCTTTTTTTTTTCCACGCATTGCAGTGTGTGGTTCATCAATAAATTGCGTCTCCCACCGGGCATCCATCGATTGAACTCTTTTTTGCAGTAACCGCAGCAAGTCCTACGAACATGCATCTGCAAGATCGAAATCGTATAGTCATATTTCTGTAAAATATTGGATTTTTCAGTCAATTTTGCGCCACCTTGGAGTAGAGTTACGTTATACTTCCTCCGGAAAACAATGAGTATCCAGTGCCATTTTGAAAATGGAGTCATGTCGTTTTAACACTGTATAGTGATGACCTGGAAGCGCGGGTCGTCCCAGGGAAAAATGTCGTACGATCAATCGTACTTTGCCAAATTCTCCCTCGAAAAGATAATAATTTTCTTTGAAAAAGTTATGAATATTTCTCCTTTAAATTTTCCTAAATTATTTAGTTCTAATTGTAAATGAAATTCTCTGAAAAAGTCAAAGGAAAATATTCTCTAGTTTTCCAGAGTACTCGTTTTTTCTAGGAGGAAATTTGTCAACGCTTGTATAGGTTCATACGGCGTCTTTCCTCAGCAAAGCAGAATACTGCCGTGCTGATGAAAAACGCCGTATGAATCTTCGGGCGCTGCCAAATGTCCGTCAATATTTACTATAATTTCCTGGTAAACTTACGAATATTTTTCCACTAATTTTTCAAGATAATTTATCTTGCAATTCTACTGAAAATTCTGAAAATTTCAAGGGAAAATATTCATAATTTTCCTCAAGAATGAACATCTTATCGAAGGAAATTTGGTAAATCTGGAATGTTGACGCGGCGCTCTTCCTTAGCACGGCAGAATAGGGAGCCCCACTCTCAATATTTACTATAATTTCCTGGTAAACTTACGAATATTTTTCCACTAATTTTTCAAGATAATTTATCTTGCAATTCTACTGAAAACTCTGAAAATTTCAAGGGAAAATATTCGTAATTTTCCTCAAGAATGAACATTTTATCGAAGGAAATTTGGTAACTCTGGAATGTTGACGCGGCGCTCTTCCTTAGCACGGCAGGATAGGGAACCCTAGTCATCGAGAACCCTCGACGAGCCCACAATGCCCGGAGAAAGTATCGTTTAAAGGGAGATTTTTACTTTGAAAAAAAGCGAAGGGGCAGCTCGAAGCACGCCGCGTCGCGGAGCCTTTCTCCTCGGGCCGATTTTCATTAAAATTTATCGCCGCCCCTCGGCCTGAGTCCGGGCCTGGGCCTGGGCCGCGCTCTGTGTTTTATTGCGAGCGTTTTTGATGAAAAGCCTCGTTCCGAAGCCGAGAAGTCCATTAGGGACCCGCGACGCCGGCCGACTTGCCAGAGTGCGTCCTCCCATCCCCGCCATCGACTGAGCTAGGCTCTTCAGAATGTGTGGTATGGCTGGGTCGTAAGGGTCAATTCCAAGTTTTCCTCACGAAAGAACGTAACTGTATTTCAATGTTGCCAAATTTCACGCGCAGAGTGCATATTTGCCGGGCAGGGTGTCTACGCACTGGAAAAAAAACACATTGGATCTAGAGTCCAGACTCTTGAAAACATTGACAAGAAAAAAATACTCTTGATTCAATCGGATTTAAGCTTAAATCAAAAGAAAATCCGCTCAAATTAAGAGGCTGGGTTCTTGATTTAAGCTTAAATCTGATTGAATCAAGAGTATTTTTTTCTTGTCGATGTTTTTAAGAGTCTGGACTGTAGATCCAATGTGTTTCTTTTTCCAGTGCATATTTGCCGGGCAGGCTGTCTACAGGTCTGCAAATAGTACGATTTTTTAAGGGCGGTCCGGAAGTACTGAAAAAGTGCGGAAATTCCGCAAGAAGATCCGGAATATTACTCATTTTTTGTCAGTTTTGTCGCAATTTGAGCGAGAAATTCAAATTTCGTCAAATGGAGGCAATAGAAAAGTACTGAATTTTTCTGTTGAAGAGATGCTGAATTTCTTGGGAATGTACCGAAAAAGTACTGTAAACGCACTGATTTTTGGCCACCCTGTTTTGGTAGACATCCTGCTGTTTAAAATGCGTGCTTCGCTAGGTCGTATAGGTCAATAATTCCTCGTTTTCCTCACGAAAGAACGTAACTGTATTTCAATGTTGCCAAATTTTCCCGCGCAGAGTGCACTTTTCCTGGGATAAGGGTGGGATTTCTATCTGAAAATGTCTTTAGTTTCTCTTCTTTTCTGATCTGAAACGAGAAATATGGACACATTTTCAATGAAAATTATGATGGTCTATTCTCGTAAAATATTGAATTGTTAACGTCAATTTCGCAACCTTGGAATAGACTCGCCTGAGTGCGTTGTGCCATTGCCGCCATTGTCTAAACTAGGCTATTTAAAATGTGTGGTTCGCTAGGTCGTATAGGTCAATTCCTCGTTTTCCTCACAGAAGAACGTAACTGAACTGCATTTCAATGTTGCCAAATGTGCCGGCGCGAAGTGCATATTTGCCGGGATAATCATGGGATTTTTCGATCTGAAAATTCCTTTAACTTTTCTCCTGATTTCAAATTCAATCCCGATATTCAGTCTCAAGGAAAATAGACTTTTCAACGAAAATTAAGTATGGTGGTCTGCTCTGGAAAAATAATGAATTGTTTACGTTAATTTCACAACCTTGCAATGGAGTTACTTTCCTTCGTACGGAAAACGACGAACTGCACGTGTCACAAAATCGCGTTTTGATGGGTGAATCTCAATATAATAGCGTAAAGTATATTTACCTTTTGAACCAATCGATATCGATACAATCTCCCCTGTTTGATGAATAGAATACGATCCATTCATTTCGAATTGTATCTGTCGCAGGCAATTAGCAATCGCCGGCAATTTACAAGCCAGTGGTGAGTAAATATAGAAAATTATAAAATTCAAAAATAAAAGAACAAGATTACAGTGTTGATTGTGTTGCCTATAATGTGAATCGACACTTTTCCACCCTTAAAACATGGCAGAATTATGCACACTCAGAAGAGAGTGCAGTAAACTCCGTAACTTTAGTTGGGTTGAGATCGGACAGGCAACTAAACTAACACCGTGACAAAGCGTAGAGTATCACGAAAAATGAAGGCGTTTCAAGCCGAGCTCATACTTTTGAAGACCATACCCTTAAAAATTGCATTATGCCGATTATTGCGATTTATTGAAACAACGTGTGAACCGCTTGCAAATTACCGGCGATTGCTAATTGCCTGCGACATCAACCATTCTCATCGCGCAGACCTCCAAAGAAAGCTCATTCGTAACTCCCTGCATCTTGGATTCAACGCTTTCGTGCGTACGAAGCGGCATCGCAGAGCCAGGGTCCGGCAGGGATTTCCCCCGTAGCCAGGGTCCCGCACAGGGATTTAATAGTCCCCCCGAAAAACTTTCCCACGACGTCGTTTCGCTCGCGCCATAAATCGGTCCGCGACAGCGGCGAGGCGTGAATGATCGACTATCGAAACTCCCCCATTTGAGGCTACGGTAAAAGATCGATTATCATGGCACTCGTTGCGACACCCTGTTTATCGATCCTTCTCCGTAGGTTTAAATGGCAGATACACCGATATATCGCAAAGCACGATCCGCGACCGCCTCACATCTCCCCTGCGGAGGAAAATCAAAGCCGGAAAAATCTCGTTGCATCAAGTGACGAGTCTTAAGAGATCTCGAGAAATCATATATACCGGATCAAAGAGGACGAGGGGTGGTTGGGGGGTGCGGGGGAGGGGGTGGGGTGGCTTCTGGTACACTAAAGAGAATGAGAGAGTATTCAATCCTATTACGTTTATCGGACCGAATAAACCGTCAAATCCGACTTCTCTCTCTCTCGGATATTCGTTTTGCGTGTTCGGGCGCCGGGGCGTACAGTGTTGAGATACACCGGAAGATCAGAAAATATTTTTGGTGGAGTTCGTGAACTTTCGGTTTTTTGGAAAACCTGTCAAAAACTGCATTCTATCAGGGGAAGGAAAGTGTAAAGAAATGCTTTTGCTGGGTGTCTACCAGTGGCGATTCTTGAAAGCTGGCAATACTGCTGTTCCTCCATTTGAACGTTTGTAGAACAATCGATTTTAGGTGAGGCAGCCTGTCTCACCTATAATCGATATTTTTAGTGGATTTAAATGGAGCAAAATCAGTGCTGCCACCTTAAAAGCATCGCTACTATCTGGTGTCTACGTCAGTAAAAACCGGATAATATCAAGAAATTGGATGTCTTCAGGAAAATTGGTCATGGATTAGGAAATTCCGAGTGCGTGAAGCAGTTTTAACTACATTCTGTTCAGCAAATGTAGAAATATAACATTTTGATTCAACAAGTTACTTAAATATGTTGATATGTTAAATCCAAGGAGTGTCAATTTATTCGCGCAAAAAATCGGGAAAATATCCATTCAAATTATCAATGAAACATCAGGAAAATCTGTAATTAAATTTTGGTGGAAACCCTAATTCGCTTTGGTTTTAAGGAATTTTTCCGTCGACCCCGCCAAAGGAAAATGAAGGGCCTTCAAATGCTCTCAGTTGTCGGTACGATCGGCCCCATACAGCAGGTCTCTACGGATTCTAGTCATCTAATTAGTAGTGGCGTGGCGTGCTTTGCGCTGTATCGATTGATCTGTCTTTCAAATCTATGGAAAAGAATCTATAAACAGGGTTTTCGCAACCCTCGATCACCTTGATAACCGAGCCTTTACCACAGCCTTAAATGGGAAAATAATTCACTACCGCTGAATGGCACATTCGTCTAATCACACAACTTCTTACAGCCGAGTCTTGTTTTTTCCAGCAAACAAAAACCATCGCGGCCAAAAGTTCGGAAAACTGAAAAAATCGGAAATCGTTAGGGAAATTTGACAGAAAGTCAGGGAATATTAATTTGACTACGTTGTTCATGTTGCTGATGCGGTTGTAGTCATTCCTTCCAGCGCATTTCAAGTGAACTTCTCGTATTTGCGTCCCTTGAACATTTTCAACAAACGTTAGCATTCCGCAACACTCGCCAATCCAAACCCCCTTCTCCCTTCCTCCCCCTATGGCGGTTAGTTCCGTTTGATAGATCGGAAATGTAAGTTTGATACAATTATGGGAAGGCATGGGCTTTTAATTTCCAAACTTTTGTTTTTCTTCTGTATTACCTCTTGAGCAAGTGCGCAAAGCAATTTTTCTGAGGTCAAAAAGTCAGGAAATTTCAAGATGATAAACTTTTGACACCCTGAGTTAAAACATAATTTCAATTGGAGGGAAGCGAAAACGGCAACTTCCAACATCTACACTGCTCCCAGCCTCCCACGAGCGACATAGGACCTCTGTAAGGTCACGGTTAAGCAGACTATCCGACTTTGACAATTCTGCGTAGCGCGGAACGGGCCTGGGCGCGGTGTCAAATTCAGATGCAGATGCGCAGCTCATTTTTTCCCGAGCATGGCGAACCATGGATCGGAGGCCCCGCGGCCCTCTGTGCGACTGACAGAGACAGAAGCAGAGACGATCCGCGCTTGAAATGAAGCTCCCGATTTGCGGTGCCGCGGGATTACGCTCGCGCGAGGCTCAACCAAAGCGAACGTCGAGTGATTGAAAGAGAGGGAATCAAACGGATTCGAGGGCGACGCGGACAGGACACGCAGGGGCAGGGGTCCGGAGCTAGGCTCCGAATCGGGCTCCCAGGTGGAGCTAGCTCCGGCCCGGAACCAAGATTAGGCTCCATGGTTGGAGCTAGCTTCGGGCTGGAGCTCTGGCTCGAGCTCCAGGCCGCAGATAGCTCCGGCCTGGAGCCAAGATTAGGCTCCACGGTCGGAGCTAGCTCCGGGCCGGAGCCACGGATCGGGCTCCAGGTAGAGGCTAGCTTCGGCCCGGAGCTAAAATTTAGCTCAACGGTTGGAGCTAACTCCGGCCCGGAGCCCCAGATTGGGCTCCAGGTTGTAGCTAGCTCCGAACTCGGAGCTAAAATTAGG
>NW_017547145.1:5130-22417 GCF_001854935.1 Bemisia tabaci | reverse complement strand
CGATTCACACTACGAAAATTACCGAAATCAACTCCTAACGAAGATATTAACGTTTTTATTTCACATTGGTTACGAGGAATTTGAACTGCCCGCTCACAAGAAACTCAAAGCTCTATGTGAGTCAAATCGCGCACTACTACGGTTTCAGCAAGCTTTTCAATCGAGCAATGTTCATTTTCCACCATGTGTTGTTCAAACTATTAGTAATTTGCTATAGCTGAGCCAAATAGTCAAGATTGAAGTTGAGGATTTTTACATCGCAGAGACTGTCATGATAAACATTTAGCGCGCGATGTGAATCACGTAGAGCATTGAGTTTTCATGAGCGGGTGGTTTGAATTCACGCATCAAATATCTTCGTCAGGAGTTAATTTTGGTAATTTTCGTTGTGCGTATCGTGTTCTACGTGCACTTTTGATAAAGAAACATGTATCAGAATGCTGAAATTCGTACCTTGTCTAGTGGTCCATTGGGGTCAGCGGGGATTTTCTGTAACCGGACCCAGACGATACCTTATGATACCCTAAGACTCTGGTAAAAATTTTAGCTTGAGTATACGTACGGTTTTTGAGAAAATGGGGGGCTAAGTTGCCAAATCGCCAATATTCTGGACAGCGTTTTTACAGCAAAAAGACGGGAAAAAAGAACGAAAAAGTTACACCTTTGACAAACCAGTTCTATCTACCTACATTGTAAATTTTGAATTTTTGAAAAAGGGCTCGTGTGCAATAGTGCAATAATGGTGATACGCTTTAGGTATAGAGAGGCACAACTGCTGTTACGTATAATAGTTTTCCATTACTCTCTTTTAATTCAATGCATTGTCCGTCTGCATAGCTGATAGTTGCCGGACCGGACATGTTTCAAGCTAATATCGCAGAAAATACGCGATTTTTTAATCAAAACACATCATTCCTTAAAGCCAGTAAGCACTGATCTTTTCCTGCGAACCTGAAGATTATTAAAAATTAAACGATTATCGCGGAACATGCGCGATTTTGTAAAATCATTGAAAATCACGATATTATGCTCTTTCAATTTCGCGGAATATACAGTACTTTTTCGGCGGTCCATTAAGAACACGTTTCGAGCACACAATTTCCAGTTCAATATTGCGAAAAATACGCAATTTTTGCATTGATACAAGATTAATATTCATTTAATTCAGTAGTTCGGAGGTAGGTGAGAAGCGAATATTCTCCTTCATATTCGAGTGATACAACATCACGTACCTGAAACAGAAATCGAATTGTCTCGCGCTTTGTTTCCACCCTTTACGATGCGGACGTAATATCAACATCCACAAGCGTTTTCTACTTTAAACATCAATTTTTCATCAATTTTATGGCTTCCTCACCCCATCCAGAAACCACCAAGGAAACGGTTTTCTTGTGATAACGAACTAAAATCTCCTCTGTGCAGTAGTGCATGTCCGGCAAGGAGACAGTCGATTCCTTGACTCCTTCCCTGGATATTTCGGCCGCAGACGTTCACTTTACTTTTGTAAAACATTTTTGTTCGTTGACACAAATAATCATCCTTCTATATTGTCTTTTATTTTCTTTTTCAGAGTTCCTGCTTTAAAAACTGCCAACTGCTATCGGTATGTTAATCATATTTTTATCGCTGCCTTCCGCATTTATTAAACTCTTACAGAGCAATAGCTCACATGCCTACGGTTATAAGTCCTCCTTGGGAATATCGTTTTTGATTTCCTTTGAAAATGAGTGGGTTCCGAACTTGGGAGAAAAGAGTTGTTTCCGAAGGAAATAGCCCAGGAATTCTGCCGTGCTAAGGATAAACGTCGTATGAACCTTCAGACGTTACCAAAGAGCGACGCCAAAAACGACTGTTTTTTGGCTTTATTTGGGTCGGCGGGGATTTTTCTGAAACCGGGCCCAAACGATACCTCGTGATACCCTAAACCTCTGATAAAAATTTTAGCTTGGGTATACGCACGGTTTTTGAGAAAATGGGGGGCAAAGTTGCCAAATCGCCAATTTTCTGGACAGCGTTTTTACAGCAAAAAGACGGGAAAAAAGAACGAAAAAGTTACACCTTTGACGGGTTTTGGCTGTAAATGTTCTTATTGGGCATATAGCTGTGTTCAGTTCCAAAAATTTCAGTCGTACAGAAACTTGCGCATTTTTGAGCCTTATATCGTCGCTACTTCAATGCAAGGGCGTATCTCGATTTTCTTAATGAGCCCCAGAAACCAAGGGTTTATATTAGAAGGACGACGATGTGTGCCTAAACTTTGAACTTCCTATGGAGATTTACTGATTTATCTTTTAACAATGACTGCGTTGCAAATTCCGGCTAAAGCGACAACAATAGTTGTTTCTTTCTGTAAATGGCCCAGAAATCACAATGACTGTATTAATTAAGTCTTGAGTTCCCGGTCTTTGCCTTACAATCTGAAAATCAAAAATCTGAAAATATTAGGGGTTTTAAAAAAAATTTCCTCGGCTCAAATGGATTTTCCTCCGGTGCAAAATCAACTGCATGTTTCGTTGAAAGCGCAGTGTTCCAACTTTAACGGATTTTCTTTATATGTGTTGCGAGTCGCAAACTTTTTCTCTATTTTATGCTTTTCCAATGTGATTACGGTGATTTTTCCTATATTACACCCGGGAAAAATCTGTATCTTCGGTGCGCAACAGACCCATACAACCTTATTAAGTACTGTGCATTTCTCATTTTTTCACTCTTGTTGATTGATAATTTGTCTTTTCCCGCTTGAAGGAATCTAACTCCTTTCCAAGGTTGCGAAATTGACTCAATTAATCCAATTTTCTCCGAGAGTGAACCTGCACCATTTTCATTGGAAATTTGTCTGATTTTTTCACGAGATCAGAAGAAAAATTAGTGAAATTTTCAGTTGAAAATTCTCTAAATATTCCTGGTAAAAATGCAAGCCGAGTGGGAAAATCTGGCAACACTGAAATGCAGTTACGTTCTTTCGTGAGGGAAACGACGGATTTACAACTTTTACATGTAACACCGTTATCTCCCTCCGCGTGACAGCATAGTAATAGTTGAAATTCAGATTCTTAATAACAACGCGGTGTTTTTTGCCGGCACCGGCTTACAACGCGACGCGGAGCAAGCCTGAGCCGTCGCTGCTAATTATTTAGCCAGGGCGAGGTAACGCAAGTACGCTTTTGTTTTCCGCCTTGAGTGACAGACTTAATTTCTTTGATGCCGTCTGCGGGGCTGAGTTCATTAAAAGCTGAGACCTTCCAAGATTGATGAGGATCCCTACACGTGCATTCTATAATGTCATACCGAAACTTTCTCCGTATCCATTTTTTGATCAAGTCTTTGCCGTCGCCGTTGTCATATCGAAATCTAATTTTTCCGTCTTGAATAATGCCTTAAGTACGTAAGTGAGTGAGTAAAAGTGTCTTAAATAAACAGGGTGTCTATTGTAAGGAGAAAGTACGGATACCTTGAAAAAGTACGGATTTCGGAAGATCGTTATAGAAGTACAGAAAATGTATGGATTTTCCGTTGAAAGGTACGGAAATTCGAAATTTGATGTGAATTCCCTTTATGTCGATGGCTAAAGTGCAAAACCACGTAACTCTATTGCAAAATCTCAAAATTTCCGCTCCTATTTTCTTTGTTCAAAGAGAAACACGCTACTTATATGTATAGCCTGAAATTTTTACAAAATATCCTGTTATCAGAGGAGAAAAATCAAGGGAGTTTTCAAGAAATTGCATACATTGACTACCTCTCCAAAGAAAAAAATCAAGTATGAAAAGAAGTTGCAACGTCGCAAACAATGGTACATGGCTCCGTACTTTGGCAATCAATGTGTTATATATTGCCGTTTTCGAGAAATTAAAACATATCAGCCGCAAATCGAACGATCTCAGCAATCATTCGGCCTGGCGCGCCTTCAAATGTGCGTGATACTATTTGCATCACTCTCGAGTTAGTTTAGTGGTATGACCCAACCGAACCCAAGTTCTTCCGTGGAACAGAGTGAAGTTTGCTATTAAATCATTTACAGATGATCTGAATTTTTTTTCTTTCTTTCTTTCTTTCTTTTTTATTATTATTTTTTTTTCTAAGTAAAGTAATTTAAATGAAATGAATAAATCTGGGTTTCGATTGCGATTCGCCAAGATTTCTGTCCCGACTTGTTAAAAAAAAATAAAAAATAAGAATTTGAATCGTTTTCAGTTTGCACAACGGGAAATATATCAATTCCTGAGCGCGATTTTAACAAGTATTTTTAACACGTATCAAATAATGAAACACCCATATCTTGTATTGAAGTTAACTTCTGGATTCACGGTCATGCGATCGGTGATTCACCAATGTGTGTCGTAATTATATTAATTTTTAAGCAACTCATATTGCATAGCCGCAAAATTGAAGGCGCGCCAAGTTTTTCGGTTGGCCTTTCCTCTTCTTGAAAGCCACTGTTTTCGCGGTCATTTTTAGGTTTCGTCATAGATTTCTGGGCAACGTCAAGCAATATGCGTTCCAGGAACAGAGGCTAGACTCCACATAATTGTTTTCGACTTAACCATGGCTAAATTTTAAAAGAAGTTATGGAGCGGTTAAACCGGCCCTAAATTGCTACCATCAACCGAAAACTTTTCATTGGGTCGCACATTATTCTCCATCAGAATTCCGAATACGGTACGACAACAGCGTTAATGCGTTCGAAACTTTCCAACTTCCCCGAAAAGTCGATGGGGGCACTATCAGCCACCTCGACTTTTTCAGGGCTTTCCGGGTGGCGGCGGCGCCGCGAGAAACAAACCATGCAAAAGATAAAATTAATACTTATTTTCGACAGGACTTTAAATATACCCCAGATAGGGCGGGGCAGGGGAGGGGCGTAGAGACGGAAAGTGTTGGAGTAAAACACATACTTTCCGCGAAATAAATAGGTAATAAAGTGTGGTAATCTGCGCTCTAAATCACGGTGAGTCTGTGGAATGGGGTAGTTCCAACGCCAGCGGCGGCGATGTGGTCGCCCTGGAGGAATTCCTGCAAAACGGCGATGTGAAATAATCAAGTTTTGAAATTCATATCTTGAAGAAACGCTGGGAAGCACCGCGAGGGCACGAGCAGAATGGATCGCTTCAAGCTAAATAACGCTATTTTATAATCATTGGTTTTCTGTTAAGTAATCTAACTTTCTACAAAAGTAATGGGTGCCTCGCCTTATTGACAAAATATCTTTGAAAATATGGTACTTGCTTGTATTGTAATATCTCGTCGTTTTATTAACGAAGGAGCGTAAATCCATTTTAAGGTGGCATTATTGAATCATACATATTATGGTTTTTTTTTTTCCTAAGAACATGACCGTGCAATTTCTCTCCAAAATTACTTTTGAAAATCATCGAGAAAAATCAATCATCTCATCTCGCAAAATATTATAAATATTGCCATTTTTCGATAAAATAAGACATGTAAGCTGTAAACGAACGATCTCAGCAATTATACGGCCAAGCGCGCCTTCGTATTTGCGCCATACTCTACGCATTACCCTAGAGTCAGTTTTGTGGTATGACCCAACCGAACCCAAGTTCTTTCATTAACGAGTCGTAGTAAGATCATTGTTAACATTTTTTTAAGATTACTTAGCGACCTTGATTTTAAAGCAAACCTTGAAGACGCCACGATATTATTTTGATAATGAATGGCAACTGGAAAAATTGCAACTGATTATATTTACATGTGTCTTTGAGACCCCGCACCTACGATCTAAGTGGAAAAGTTAAGTTCGAAAGTCAACGCTACTTCTCGCTTAATGATGGTTGATAAGTAACTCGATGAGCGAAAATTCCAATAAAATTCGCCTGACGATGACTGATGAATGATAAAAAATCGCTTATCTCTTTGGTCATCAGCCATCAATACGCAACTTTAAGCTTTGACTTCCGAATTTTGACACCATGAGGAAGGTAGCAGTTCAGGTTTCTGAAATCTATTAGGTCTGATTATATGGGCCATAAGCTCGGCTACACCAGATGGTTTGTAGGGCAGCGTGCTACGGTTCACCCGTCAAAAAGTTTTCCTCCACCACGCGCCCCGGGCGTGCTTTGCGATGTATCGATTGATCTGCCATTTAAATCTCTGGAAAAAGATCGATAAACAGGGTTTCCACAGCGATCACCTTCATAATCGATTCTTTATCTAGCTTCAAATGGGGAAGTATCGAAAATCGATCATTCACGCTTCGACTCTGGACCCGAACGGAAGCGAGGCGCTAAGTCCTCTTTGACGGGTCTCACGCCGGCTGTCGCCGCGTCTGTTTTTCCCGCCACTGCGACTTCCGCCAATCAAATTACGAGATTAGGGCTTTGGTCCGTGGCCAAGATGAAGCTTCACCGGTCGCCTGGAGGAGGGGTGGGAGGTTGCCTGGAAGGAGGATTTCCAGGCAGAGGGCACGCTGACCTATTTGTTCGGCTCTATTAAGTGAGAAGAGTTGGCCGGGCCGGACAAGAGTCACGGAGCCACCGCTTCGTCTTGATTATTCTGCCGTGTTAAAGAAGAACGCAGTATGAGCCATCAAGCAATGCCAAATTTCCATCGACGAATTACGATTTTTCAGGACATTTTTTAATATTTCTCGCCCGCTCTTCCAGAGGATTTTGTTCGTAATTAAATCTAAATATTCTGAAATTTCAAGGAAAAATATTCATAACTATCATAGGAAATCAATATTTTTGAGGAGCAATTTGGCAACACTCGAATCATTCGAGTGTTGCCAAATTGCTCCTCCGCCGCTCGAGTCGAATGCTCATACGGCGTTCATCTTCAGCACGGTTGTATTGGTCTATAAAATTAGACCAAAGGTAACAGCACCAGTACCCGGAATGGTACCAGTGTCCGGAAATTCGCTCAGTTTTTCGTAAAAAATAAGCGGTAGGTACATCAGTGCAAAAAGGGCATCAGGTTTTCACAATTACACTCAGAGGGCGCCACCTTGCATTAAGTGTGATGGCCGTGCGCTCCTTCTATTATCTGTGCCATGCTTCTATAGTGACGTATTCACAGAGCGGTTCGCTTAGAGCTAGGAAAATTATCCAGGAAAGCGCGTCTTATCCACAAAGGAATACATCAATAATTGCACAATCTGTCAACGTCAGATGGACATGGACATGTCGGCACCCTCCAGCCAAAGTATCACATGCACCATGCGCCGTTTGAACATTTCCGCAGCCATTTTATTTTCTTATGGGAAATTGTTGGTTGAATCTGTTCGAAAATTTTACTGAATTTTATCGGCAGCACAAAGAAAATTCAGTGAAAGTTTCAGTGAAAGTTCGGAGTTATGTGTTGAACAATTGGATTACATTTTGCAATAAGGAACCACCCATCTCTATCTCTTCCATTAAAACACATATCTGTACAGGGAAACCAATGGCTCTATGTTGTTTCTAAAATGGGCCAGAAATAGTGGTTCCTTATTGCAAAATGTAATCCAATTCGTCCGTAAAAACATAAAATGGCGGCGGAAATTTTCAAACGTTGCATGGCGCTTGAGATACTTCGGCCGGAAGATGACGATGTGTGCTTTTTCTAAGTAGCCCTTCATATAAAGTCAGTTTTTGTAACGCACACAGCTTTACCAAGAATTTAAAGTGGAACAACCACAGTTCAATACCTCGATGTTTGCGTATTCCCGGCACTTTACTTCTCCGCCCAAAAAAAAAGGTTCGCGCCAAAGAAATGCAACCGACACGAGTCGTACTGCAAAATAACCACAGGCGGGGGCGGGGGGGGGGNCAAAAATCCGTCACGGGGATTTTCGGCGATCCCGCGAACCGGTCCACCCCGAGGTTCAAAGTTGACGGCGGCCGTCACTCCCCCCGTCGGGTAGCGGCTGGTGGGAGGGGGGTGGGCTATTATTGATTTACAAGCCGAGAGAGTGTTGGACTCCCGCTCGCCGGCACCGGTAGACTGCCCGCGCTGCGCCCGCGTATGGCGGTTGCGCACTGGCGGCTCGAAGGCGCGACCGGCACCGAGCGCCAGTCAGTCGGTGTTCGCCCTCCGCGCGCCAAGCTACGTCCCCGTCGCGACCCCACCCTCGTGCGCGTTCCTCGCATGATCGGATTCCTAGTACTCACGACCGGTGTTTCGTACCTGTGAAGTTGTCGGAAGTTGAAAGTTGGAGTGAAGTTCGGACTTTCTTTAGTGTAGTCTTGAAGTTTTGGATTTTTCGAGTTTCGCATTATTTTCGGGGTTTTCTGGTTTTTCCTGATTACGTTAAGAAAATAAATTTATAAAAGTTGTTTCTGGTTTGTGTGGTGTCTCTTGGATTTTACGGCTTGGATTAAATTGGATAACTTTTTATACCAGGTTGGATATTTTTCATAGTTGAATCGTTTATTATCTATTTGGGGACCACACATCTCCGCGATATTTATAGGTTTGAAGACATAATGGCCCAGTTTCTGAGATCTTTATTAGAACTGTCGGATGTACTTATTTTTACTGCCGGATGTAGAGACTATGCGGTTCCTTTTTTTAGTTTAGTTTGTTGGTTTTTTTTTTTTTTTTTTTTTTTTTTTTTTTTTTTTTTTTGTAAACTTTCTCTATCCAAACAGGAAAGAACAGAAGAAAATCTGATGGCCGTTTTAATGTTTTGGATTTTTCTTGAAGTCTCGAATTTCACTGAATACTGCTCACGGCGAGTGAGCTGTTTTTAATGATTTCACACATTTTAGTTCATGAAATCTGTTGAAAGATCTTAAAATCTATGCTAGTAAATGTCAACTTTAGGTATAGGTTAAACGTTTCTGAGGGCCCAACTATCATAGTTGTAACTGCAATTGGCGAATATGCTGAGATTTAAATCTGAAATTAATACTATCCGATTTGCCGGCTGAAAGTTTCAAAACAGAAGCTAGAGGTGGCAAATGCACTCCTTTATAATATTAAGTTCTTGCATTCGGTCGGAAAAAATATTTTAAAACGTAGCATCAAAATGATTCGTCGAAGAAGACAGAAATGCAAACAGTAGAGGTACCGGATTGAAGCCTGATTTCAGCGAATTTGAAGAGATTGTGCTAATTGGACCTCAATTCCGTTTTCGTTTCTTGTTTTTCTCTATAGTCACATTTTTTCGTGTATCTCGGTATTCATCGAAGCTGTAAAACGAACGATCTCGGCAATCATACGGCCAGGCGCGCCTTTACATTCGCTTGATACTCTGTGCATTACCCTTAAATTACTTCTTCGGTATGAGCCAACCGAACTCAAGTTCTTCCTGGTTTTGGTGTATACACGTATGTGATGTTTGCTACGTGTGGCGGCGATGACTAGATACAACAGCGTGCGTTTTACCCTCCCAGCAAGAATTTGTAAATTTTAATGACGAGGAATGAGTTGCAGTTGTTTCTTTTTATCGCACCATTCATAATAAAACTCAACAAAAGTTAAATTTTATCGCGATCAGACGTATTAAATAACGCCGTGTTCCGTCAAAATAAAACATGTAACCCGTGAAACAAACAATCTTAGAAATCATACAGCTAGGCGCGCCTTCACATTCGCGTGATACTCTACGCATTATCTTTGAGTTGGTTTTGTGGTATGACCCAACCCAACTCAAGTGCTTCCAGGAACCCGAGTAAAGCTTACTTTTAAATTTTCAAAAAATGCTCTAATTTTTTCGCCCCGAGAGTAAATTACTTCTGATAAATGAGTTCATCCCGGTTTCAATTGCGACGATCTAAAATGTCTGTCCCACAGTTTCTCGACGAATACTTAAATATGTCCATTAAACGTTTCCCCCCAAAGATTTTCGGATGTTAAAAGCATAATGCTTTTCAAAATAGCCGAGTACTTTTTCATTTATGTAAGAATCTACTTTGAAATAATTTTGAAGAGGATATTTAATGAAGTTCTTTTTGACTCGAGTAGACACTGTCCTCAGTGCGAGGTACAGACGAAGAGCTGCTGCGCTCTATTTAAAAGGGGGATGCAAGATGAGGATTTAAATAAAGGTTAAGAACTCTCTATTCACAAGCCCAAAAAATGATGTTAGGGACCTAAAATAAATATTGAACACAAACTGCTTGCGGTGGACACACGGGTCGTAAGACAGTATGACGGAATTTTTTTTTGCCAACATGCGTTAAAAATTCAGCATAAAGCTGAAAATCTCAATACAGTGCTCAAATGAGCTTTTTCACTCTGTGTTGAGATTTTCAGCTTTATGCTGAATTTTTCACGCACACTGGAAATAAAACACACTGGACCTAGAGTCCAGACTCATGAAAACATTGACAAGAAAAAATACTCTTGATTCAATCAGATTTTTGCTTAAATCAAAAGAAAATCCGGTCAAATTAAAAGAGGCTTGGTTCTTGATTTAAGCAAAAATCCGATTGAATCAACAGCATTTTTTCTTGTTGATGTTTTTAAGAGTCTGGACTCTAGGTCCAATGTTTTTTTTTTTTTTTTTTTTTTTTTTTTTTTTTTTTTCCAGTGCACGTTGGCAAACAACTGCAACATAGGTACTGTTTAAAAATTAAAGATTAAAAATAAATTATTAAACGAGTTTTTATAAATTTTTCCCGAGGTTGACTCATTATGTTTCAGCCCCCAGTCTTCTTCGTTTTCGTGGACGCTCCTGTAACAAATGAAAGAAATAATATTTTAAAAATGAANAGTTGTGAAGGAGCGAATTGAGGACGGAGCTCAAGGCAGTATTCAAAGGTGATTGGTCCTTTGCATGTCAGCACCCAGACGGATCGGAACAAAACCGGGCCCGGCTCCTTTTGATTTTTCAGGGCAAGGCGGAAGGATGCACGGCTCGAATTTCGTCGCTCTTCATTATTCGCGGCCGCGCGGTATTCACGAGCGATTCCTGAAAGGAGGGGAGATTCGATCCTTAAACCGCGTATGCGGGTGCGATTTCCATCCGAGTTGGGTATTTTTTTCTCACAGCGGGGAAACCTCCCTTCGAACCCCCTCCTATGACGGTGAACTACGGAGTGAGCGAGAAATTAGAGCGCAAGGATGCCTCTCTCCCGCGAGTTTCGGTCGCCTAGTTTTTCTCGGCGGCCGTAATGGCCAATTTGATTTTTCTCCATCGTTGCCAGATTTTTTAAAGGAAAATGAAGAGAGTTTATTGTTGTATTAACTAGAAATTCTTTCTCACCGTTGCCAAATTTAGCCGAAGAACGCTGAAAAACAATGCTTCTCTCCCTCGAGTTTCGGTCGCCTCTACACTGGAAAAAAAACCACATTGGATCTAGAGTCCAGACTGTTGAAAACATTGACAAGAAAAAATACTCTTGATTCAATCAGATTTAAGTTTAAATCAAAAGGAAATCCGCTCGAATTATGAGTCTGGGTGATTGATTTAAGCTTAAATCCAATTGGATCAAGAGTATTTTTTCTTGTCGATGTTTTCAAGAGTCTGATCCCTAGATCCAATGTGGTTTTTTTTCCAGTGTAGTTTTTCTCAGCGGCCGTAATGGCCAGTTTAATTTTTCTCCATCGTTGCCAGATTTTTCCGAAGAGAAACGAAGAAAGTTTATTGTTTGTATCACCCAGAAATTCTTCCTCCTCATTGCCAAATCTAGCCGACGAACACTGAAAAAAAATTCTGCACACGCAAAAAAATAGTTGGTGCTGATGACAGAAGGTTCTGCCGCAAAACCTTCTGTTCATAGGGCTCCTGCAGTTTCTTTGTTACACTTGCAGGATTTTTCTGCCGTGAGAATAGAACTTCAGTCGTGAGCGTAGAGTAGTCTGTCCTCATAACAGAAACTTCTGTAATTGTTACAAAGGATGTGCCGGATTGTCAGGGAAAAATTGTATTCCCGGAAATGGACGAATTCTCAGGCGTCGCTTTACATTGTTCCAGCCCTTGTCCCGGCCGGATGGAAACATCCTGAGATTATATAAACCATGATCCGATATTGGCCGGTAGTCAATGAATTTTCTCAAAATTAATCATGAGAAGCCCATAAAAATTGAAGAATCTTAACTATATAGTTCTGTCGACATGCTTTGGCGCCCATGTCCTGGAAAACCCTAGAATCACAAAACCTATCAATAATAGAAAGTCGTTCAAGAAAGTTATAACCCGAAACGTTATCCTTTAGTGTCCAAAACGGAAATTTTTCTCTCTTTCAGCTTCAAGTTAATTTTAATTTTTATAATAATTCGATGTGCTACGTTGATTCGTCTTCAAATAATTATAGATTAGATAAAAATCCGGCCACTCTTCCCCGGGCTCGGGAGAAGAATTTGATGTATTCCACAAGAATCTGGAAGAAAATGGGAAGTATCTTCAGTTTTTGCTATGGAATCAATTCTTGAAAATGAAAGAATTTGAGAAAATTAAACGAAATGAAGGATGCGAAAAACCATAATTTTATCACACAATCTGACATCTGCGCCTCTCGCCTCCGCGCTTTCACTCCTAATAAAACCAGAAAAATACATATCCAGATTCGTGATTTTTTTCTGGTTTCCGGTCTCGATTGGATTGAATTCGGTGGATGGGAACGAAGTCTCCCGATGTGTCGAGTAGATAGTGAGGCCGTGCAAAAATCATTTTTGATTGGTCGCTCACCTCTGAGAGGGAATACGGGAATACGCTGCTGTGCATAAGAAAAACACCGTATGAGCCTTTGGATTTCCTTTGATAAAATTTTAATTTACTGGGAAGGTGTAAATATTCGTCTTCCAGTTTTTCAGACAGCATTGTTCGCACTTTGATCTATGATATCTGACAATATTGAGGGGAAATATGCATAACTTCCCTCCGAGATGAACGTTTCATCAGAGGAAATTTGGCAACTCCCGAATGTTCATACGAGGTTTTTTCTTAGCGCGGCAGTACGGACGATCGAATTTTATTAACTTTTTAAAGGGACTATTTGTGGGACCCTGCCGATTCTGAAGCCAATTTCATGGCTGACAGAAACAATCGACTTGGAATCCGATCACTCCTGTTTGCAGCCCGTTGGTCATTTGCATAATCCTGTCAGGCTTTTACTTCCGGACACTCAAATCTATCACGCGAATTTTCAAATATGATTCTTTTTTAAACTGTTTCGAATTTGTGCACGGTCTACGTTTTCTCTTGTTGTACATGATTTTTATAAAAATGGTGCAAGTGTGCGAAAAATGAATTTAAAAGGAATAATTATAAATAAAATCGCCTCGCTTATTATTGGTCAAAGTAAATCCGTCACTAGGTCTGGCTTTTTTTTTCATTTTTTTAAAATTTAGCAGGGTGTCTATAAGTCCGGAATTTCAGGAAATGTCACTGATTTGTTAAAGGCGGTCCGGAAGTACTTAAATAGTGCGGAATTTATGCAAGAAGGTCCGGAATTTTTTCCTTTTTGTCGCAATTCGAGGGAGAAATTCAAAATTTTGAAATTCTTCGAATTTCGTCAAATGGAGGTACTGAAAAAGTACTTAATTTTTCTGTTGAGGAGGTACTGAATTTCTCGGGAACGTACTGAAAAAGCACAGTTCTTAATTGCAGAAAAAATTCCTCTTGGTGGCAAATCTGAGAACATTTTTGCTCAGATTAAGTCACTTTTTCTGATGCTGGGTCCCGCAAGGTTCCTCTCAAGAAAGCTCTCGCCAGTGGGGGGCCCGAAGACGTGGAGCCTGAGCTAAGCTTAAACAAGAAGCGATAAGCTTTTTTAAAAGCGGTTGACGCCGGGTGGAGGCGGAGGGGGAGGGGTTGGTGGGGGTGCCAGCGTTGTGCCGGAAGGAAGGAACCGGATTGGCGATTAAGTTTTAAGCGAGATGCAACGAGGGCCTATCTGCTCATCTTCGAGCTCATCCGGGAGCAGGTGAGGGAGGAATTAAATAAATTCTCGCACTAGGCGACTTAACTCCGTGTCGGGTGCCCCCCCCCCCCCCCCCCCNNCGCTCTAGATTGACGGAAGCAATGCCGTGTTAGGGAAGAACGCCGCATGAACATTCGGATGTTGTCAAATCGTCGCTCCTCTAGCGTAAGCGCGTATCTCGATTTGCACGTGACCCTGTGCTCCGTATAACTCTATGCTTTCTAAGGCTCATGTGAAAATAGAGACACGCCCGCCCTTACGTCGGAGGAGCGACGAAATGTCCCCTAATTCAGTATTAGATGCCGAACAAAATTATGAATATTTTCTCCCGAATTTTTCAGAATTGATAGATTGAATTTGATATTATGAAAAAACCAGCAATGCTTGAAATTGGTAGACAAAACTATAGACAAAGACGGAAAAAGAAATATTGAGGGATCCTATCGGTGGAAAAAGGGTGGTTGCAATGGACAAAGGAATTAGGTACTATACTTACGAACGGCAACCCACGAGAGACCCTATAGCTCCTCTCAGTCTACAAGAACTACCCATTTCAACCAATTAGGATCGCTCTATACTCCCTATGTCTTCTTTGTTTATAGCTTTGTCTATCAATTGCAGCAATTAGCCCGCAGCGGGCGGATTTTTGAAATTGCTCGACATAGAAGTCGAAGGGAAAATGGAGCGATACTATTGGTGGAAGCAGGTTATCGTGATGGACAAAGGATGTTGTAGACTAACCAATGGCAACCTATGAGAGACCTTATAGTGATGGTGAAACTGCAGAAATGCGAATCTCGGTTGCGATGTCTCAAAATGTCTGCTCCTATTTCATTCTTTAAAATGAGACCGAACCAACATCATAGCTTGAAATATTCCCACATAATTCTTCTTATAGAGAGGAAAAATCACCGAAGCCTTCAGTAATATGACGTTTAATGGTTTTCCATGTAAATAATAAAATACGACAGGAAGTCTGCAACTCCGCAAACCGATGTACACATTTCTGCAGTTTCACCATCGATAGGTAGTCTGTGCATCTTTTCCCCTCATATTCTGTAACAATCACACGTTTTAGCCAATGAAAACGCTCCATTCGCCCTTTGTCTACGTTGTCTTTAGCTTTATTTATGAATTTCAATGATCAGCCCGCTAAGTGCAGGTATCATCATCAGTCAATTGTTAGATATGGCTCCACTCGTTACTCGAAAACGGGACTATTTCATACACAGAGAAGGGACCTAACTCACTCAAGCAACTATTCGAACTCCGTTGTAGTCATTTTGCCTACACGAGGATTTGCGGGCGTTTTCAAAACTTAGGCTTCATTCGCGGTACAGTACGTGCGTTGCATAGGGAGCAAAGAGCGTTCGCCCTCCTTTGTCTCCTTTGTCAATTGCTTTATCTATCAATTTCAGTAATCAACCATTGTCTAAATTGGACGGATTTAATCAGAATTTCACGCTGTATAAGATTCTCTCATGTTTTATGAACTCCCCAAACGTTACAGAGGGAACGGTATATTTATTCAAAGTTACCGAAGAGACTATTTTAACTTTGATATGGTGCGCATCTTGATTGTGCATGGGTCCCCTCTGGAGAATCACCCAAAACATAGCTTCTTTACGAATAAATTATAGAAATTCGCGTGTTTAGACAGGGTGTCTACAAGTCCGGAATGTTCGGAAAGTCCGGAAATAGCACTGATTTTTACGGGCAGTCCGGAAATACTGAAAAAGTGCATAAATTCTGCAAGAAAGTCCGGAATTTTTGTTATTTTTGGCGCAATTTTAGCGAGAAATTTAAATGTTTGGAATCTTTCGAATTTCGTCAAATGGAGGTACTGTAAGAGCACTGACTTTTTCTATTGAGGAGGTACTGAATTTCCTGGGAATGTACTGAAAAACTACTGTAAAAGCACTGATTTTTGGCCAGCCTATTTTAGTAAACACCCTGCTAGATTAAGTTGTGACGGTCCACACATGCGAACGGCACGACACCCCCCGCCCCTTGTCCCCCTTTACTCCCTAGCTCGTGGGTGAAGGAAAGAGTATATTTATGACTGGTGTCATTTATTTTATCCATCACCACCACAGCTTTTAACTTGTGTTTTAACTCAAACAGAAATTAACACGTCGCTTGATTGCTCGAGTCGCTCGCAAGGAGCTCCCCTTATTTTTCATCCCTCCCCGCGCGAGCCTCCCCCCTCATCCCCCCTCGTGCCCCCCGCCCCTGTTTTGTTTGATTTATTGTTGTGCGTTACGGCCGTTTTCTTTTCGCTCCATCACATCGGTTGTCTCTACCGTCAGTTCCCGCTCCCCTCGCCCCCGCCCTCCCTAATTCTTTTTTTTTCGATGGGTAAATCGAGTTAGCCGTGAGGGTGCGTTTTGATCGGACGCTAGCCGGGATGTTTTCGCTGAATGCGCGCAGAGCGACTTCTCACAGCGGCTCGCCTGAATAATTCGATCGTTTTAGGCCAGGAATTGTCACACTGTTCTCAGTGTTTTTCTAATAAAATACACGATAGAAGCATGGACAACTGGACTACATTTTGCAATTTGAACCTATAGATTCTAGCCCGGTTTAAAAACAACGTAAGTGTCATCAGTTTTCCTAGGCACATAAGTGTTTTTCCAGAAGAGCCAAAATTTATAGTTCCAAATCGCAAAATGCAGTCCAACTATGCACCAGTGGCGAGGCGTGAATGACCGATTACCGATATTTTCCCATTTGAAACTGTAGTAAAGAATCGATTATTATGGTGTTTGTTGCGAACACCCTGTTTGTCGATCCTTTTCCATGGGTTTAAGTGGCAGATCAATCGATAAATCGCAAAGCACGCCACGTCGCAACTATGCCCCTCACGAGGGGTTGCCTTGTGAGGATCCTTTAAACTCGAATTCGTGTCAATGTCCGAGCCGCGAAAAAAGCCCTAAGATAATTTTTCCGCAAGAAAAGAAAATAAATAAAAAAAAAACGTTTGGCATACTTAATTCTGACGCGTTCCCGCAGGACACCCCGGCCGTCGAAAGGTCCTCACAACATCCCCCGTTAGGGGCGTAAACCAGGAACCGGCTCATAACGTCTTCATCACGAGGGACCGATCGCGCGCGGAAGGGGGGGGGGATTTACGAGCAAGATTAAAATTCGCCGTTGCGGTCGGCAACCCGCCTAGCACTGACGAGCAATTAATGCAAATGACTCGTGGAGCCGGCTTATTAGCATCGGCCCGAAAACATGCAAATTATACCACCCTCCCCCCACTTCCGCTCGGGGTTCATCCCCGGGACGAGTGGATAAAAAAGGGGGCGACGAGCGGCCCCCGGATTATTTATAATTGAAAGGCGGGGGACGGGAGGACCCGGGGAGGGGGGAAGGAGGGAAAGGTGAATATTTCATGATTAATTCAAATCTTCGGATCTTCGCGTCCCGGCTAATGGACGAGTCCGAAATAAGGCGTTCAGGTGATGACGACGAGGAGA
>NW_017547142.1:4417418-4470693 GCF_001854935.1 Bemisia tabaci | reverse complement strand
TCCCACCAACCTCAAAGAGGGAAGTTTGGGTTGCATCGTCGTTCGTCAGTTCGTCACTTGCCACCCACATTCCTTCGCCATCCCTCGGCTGCTCCGCTTCACAGCTTCTTGATATCCTGGCATCTTCTCTGCGGCTTGACTGACCCTGACTTATTAACTGCAGTATTGCGTATTGCTATCAACACGTATTGTTACAGACATTTTATTCATCATTATTAAATAGATTCAACTAATTGCTCCGATTCCAATTAAACTACTGCACCACCATTGCTAGCTGTGGAGGGCGCCCGTAGGAGCTAGTTGTTTACAGATTCTATCAAACTTGATGGGGCAATGAACAAAAATGTGCGGTTTTTGGATAGATAACTATTCGTGCTCCCCGGTAGATTTGTTGCCTATGCGGCGAAATTGAAGGCGAACTTACGTGGAGGGCAGGACCGAGAGCGCCCGGTTTCACGAGATCCGTGCAGATTTCCACTGTTTGTTGCATGGTCGTCAGGAAGGCCTCCGAGAGATCTCTCTGCATTTGATCTTTGATGGACATCTCTGTAACAAGTGTATGTCAGTGTATTTCCGAATATCGACGGTGAAACTACCAAACCACGTATCTCGTTTGCGGTGTTTAAAAATCTACGCTCACATTTTATTTTTTTGAAGTAGACCAAATCAATATCATTCTTTGAAATTTTCAATTTTCAAGACTGGATGTTAAGTAGTTTTTCATTTAAAAAATAAAGTATGACAGGAAGTCTGCGACGTCGCAAACCGAGATACGTGGTTTGGTAGTTTCACCGTCGATATGCGCATAACTATAGGTACAGAATATCTTTGAGATATTACTTACAGGAATCGAAGCATTTTAAACATGGAAAGCATATACTCACACTCAGAGATATCACGTCATTTATATATAGCTCAATACTGGTCCATTATATGGACTACATTTTGCAAGTTGGAACTATAAATTCTAGCCCGGTTTAAAAACAACGTATGTGCCAATAGTTTCCCTATGGATAGGATACCTATGTATAGGTGTTTTTCCAGAAGAGCCAGAATTTATAGTTCCAAATTGCAAAATGCAGTCCATATATTCAGTGGAGTTAAAATAAATTGCCCATAAGGCTACACCGGGATTAGAAAAAAAAAAGATTTATCGAACTCATTTTTTTTCTTTACAGATTTCAATTGATTTTTTTTTTTGGCAAAAAACATATCCGTTATACCTCGAGACATATTTCAGTCGTCTCCTCCCTAAGAATTACTTCGTTACCCTGACGCAAAGCTGAAAGTCTGCGAACACAGAAATATTGCATTCAATACTCAAACCGAGCGGATAATTTTCGCACTTGCTTACTTTGGGACTTATTTTATGGTTTACAAAATAGATTCCCTGATAAAAGAGAAAAAAAATGAGATTAGTAAATGAACTTCTCCTGCGAATTGTCCAAAATACCCCCCCCTCCTCTTTATTTATATTTTTTCTTTTACCTTTTCGAAAGCGTCTGTGTCCTTTCATCAGCAGTAGTATTCATTGAAATCGATAATTTTCCCTGGAATGTATGATGCATCAAACGGCACCGATTTTGTTTCACAGCTTCGCGTTAAATTATGCATTTCCACACATGAGAGAAAAAATGAGATTTGTAAAAGGACTTCTGAAAATTGTCCAAAATATGCCCCCCCTCCTCTGTATTCGTATTTTTTCTTTTTCCTTTTTGAAAGCATGTGTGTCCTTTTACCGGTAGTATTCATTGAAATCGATAATTTTCCCTAGAATACATGATGCATCAAACGGCACCGATTTTTTTTCACAGCTTCGCGTTAAATTATGCATTTCCACACATGAGAGAAAAAATGAGATTTGTAAAAGAACTTCTGAAAATTGTCCAAAATATGCCCCCCCTCCTCTTTATTCGTATTTTTTTCTTTTTCCTTTTTGAAAGCATGTGTGTCCTTTTACCGGTAGTATTCATTGAACACGATAGTTTTCCCTAGAATACATGATGCATCAAACGGCACCGATTTTTTCTCACATCTTCCCGTTAAATTGCATTTCCGCACATGTAAATGTGATTTATGGCCGGCCCACATTCTGAAGAAATTATAATGCACGACAGCCAAAATCTGACCTCAGATTCGAATTCTTCGTTGAAAATCATCAAGGAATCATGTATCATACTATACGTAAGAATCGCACTAGGGGACGAATGTAAACAAGTTACGTGGGTGGTCACTCCGAGCACCCGAAGAAGTGGGTCAGCAGTGGAAGAAACAGATAACGGAGAACTCAATTCTCGGAAACCGAATCAATGGTTCTAGGCGCCATGGCGCTAACGCAAATTCCGATGGGGCGGCGCGGCACAAAGGAACTGGAGATACCGCCAGACAGACTGGCGACAGGTGGCGGGCGATGGGCTCTCGAAGGCAAGAGCAGGGAGGGAGGGAATAGAGCCCGGCGCGTAGTTCGCTATTCCGCCGAGAGAGAGCGTTGGTCATCGGAGAAAATCGTCAGCAAGTGCATAATTTCCTACTTTCTGTTGGGTAATTAATAAGGTTTAGTTTATGTTTGATTTCGATTTCAGACGTCAGGAAAGTTAAACGCACCCAGTGTGCTGCTGTTCTAAGGGAAAACGCAGTATGGGCCTTTAGACGTTGCCAACTCTCCTGCGATAAAATATTTATTTTTGAGGAAAGTTATGTTTACCTAATAGATTAGATTGCAAACAAAACTGCATGAAAAATTGAAGAAAACTGTTCAGAATTTTCTCAGATGACCAGGTTTCTATGGAGATAGTGTGGCAACGGTTCATTCGGAGTTTTTCCTCAGCACAACAATGTGAGTGTAGTGAATATTAATTTCCACATGGAGAAAATAACTTTTACCTGAAAAATCTCCAAAAGTACATACGAAGACTGAAAAGAGGATATTAGAAACGAAACTTTTCGACTTGTGTCTCATTTTCATTTTTCTTCCTGCGTTTTTTCATTTACTTAAGTGGCGTAATTATTAAGAGGAGGGGAGGTATTTGGGGGTGGGGGGCTGCTGTGCCCATACAAACGCGTGTAACAGACTTTGCCGTGGTTAGCCACGGTGGATTCTGCATCTATTGCCATACACTGGAAAAAAAAACACATTGGATCTAGAGTCCAGACTCTTAAAAACATCGACAAGAAAAAGTACTCTTGATTCAATCAGATTTAAGCTTAAATCAAGAACCGAGCCTCTTAATTTAAGCGGATTTCGTTTTGATTCAAGCAAAAATCCGATTGAATCAAGAGTATTTTTTCTTGTCAATGTTTTCAAGAGTCTGGACTCTAGATTCAATGTGTTTTTTTCCAGTGTACCTAAAGAGCAACGATTCCGTTCACTCCGTGGGAGATGAAAGTGCCGCTCCATAGCTAAAAAATGACTTCGTCGATGAATTGCTTTTTCGGATTATGAGGAGCATAAGCCCTATCCTTTAGATGGATCTTCTCATTACCATTGCCTCCATTGGGGGGGGGGGGTTTGGTCACCTACACATGGGAGATAAGTACCTGCGCCATCCAGAAGAACTTGAATTGTGCTGCTTTCGTAGAGAGACTCGGACGCACCCATAAGTCCAACCATGAATCTTTCGCTCAACGACTCGGTGAAGTTACTTGTGAATTGAACGATTCCCCTATTCCGTTTATGGATGTGATCTTGGAGGGCATCCTCGTAATTTGAATATTCCGTCTGTTCGAAAGAAGAATACAAAAATATCAGACTTTGGGCACGGATTGCCATAAATGAAATGGTAAAAGTATTGCTACTGCGTTAGAGTGTCGCGTATGTGGCCTATCCACTGAATAAAAGGACACTTCTTGAAATTATTTGCGATAAAATTAAGATAGATTGCAATTGTTCATTACATTGCAAATTGCCTATCTTTCTCACACGTGGAACTCATTGGAATATGTGTTTGATAGAAGCACTTTACAATTTCTTATTTTACTGTTATGAGGAAACATTGAGAAATGCATTAAATGATTCTATTCCTTTGTTTTATATATTTACCTAAGAAAATATTCTTTAATAAGAGTAAGGCAGAGCGAAATGTTGCGGAAAGGATGTGCATTTTTCAAGGAAAGCCATCCTAGTAAGAGGGAAGTACACTGAAAAAAAAAAAAAAAAAAAAAAAAAAAAAAAAAAAAAAAAAAACACATTGAATCTAGAGTCCAGATTCTTAAAAACATCGACAAGAAGAAATACTCTTGATTCAATCAGATTTAGGCTTAAAACAAGGACCAAGCCCTCTTGATTTGAGCGGATTTCCTTTTGATTTAAGCTTAAATCTGATTGAATCAAGAGTCCTTTTTCTTGTCAATGTTTTCAAGAGTCTGGACTCTAGATCCAATGTGTTTTTTTCCTAGTGTATACTGTACATTGAAGTTCATTTTTCGCATGCGGGGAAAAAAATTAATGGAAAAGAGGTTGGGGTTTTTTGTGTTGAATTAAATCCAAAAAGTCGCAATTATTTCCTTGTCAGAATTCATTAGTTTAATATGCAAGTTGGAGACTTCACGACTGCACTGTCAAAACTTGTAAATGCACTGATGAAAATCAGTGCCGAGTCACACTGAAAATCGTTTACCATCACATAAGTTCGATTTTTTAGCTCGTTCAGAAAAATGCAGCTGGCCATCATTTCTGGATTAGATAGTATACAGCTATTGGTGAAAGTTCGAGGGCAATTTTCAACGCTGCCGGGAAACTCTTCGTTGACTATCGCTAGAGGTAAATAGTAAGGATCATGAGCAAATGCTATTTTGGCACAGATATTTAATACGAGAGGCAGCATGAGTCCAAATATTGTCAACCTAGAAACAAGCGAAATACAATAATTAAAGTAAACATTATACTAGGAGGCAACGCCCCGTGGCCGCTACGCGGCTCATATGATTCAGCCCCTTCATAAGTGCTTCGCGCACCCCAAGGCCCATCTCGCGGGTCCCCATGAGCAGGGCCGGATTTAGGGGGTGGCCACATGGGCCGTGGCCCATGGCGGCAAATGTTGAAACTTTTTCAAATGTAGATATCAAGAAAAACATCTGATCCAGAAAAAAAATTACAGACGAGAAAAGGCGAATAAATCTCTCATTTCCTGAGAGTTAAAGTATATTAATTGCTAATTTGTTCGTCTTTCGTCGATACAAGAGACAGCGCATTTTATTAGTCTAGTTGAGAGAGAAACCAAACACGAAATTTGGCCTGGAGCGGCGCGGCGCAGAAAGCAATGAGAACGAGGACTTGAGATGGAAAGGAGAAGCCCTCGGCGCGCCGGTCAGCATAAAATACATATTCGCGCCTACAAGGCTGCATGAATACTTCACGCGTTGCGTCAAAAACAGTTTGAGGTCAGCAACGGTCGGCGTGAAACGCATAGCGCCTACAAGACCATAGGGATACTTCACGCATTGCGCCAAACACTGCGGTTGGCGGAAATTGAAATTATTAAACCACATTCATATTTATTCTTGCATAATTTTTTCGTTCTTCTCTTATAAATGAAAGGCCTCGTCCACACAGAGATAGGTTTACGGAACTTAATTTTCGCGCAAAGTTCCGTGAACTTTAGCTAGTGTTGACAGAGCTCCCACAAAAAATGTGCCCAACACGAGTAAACGCGTCATATGCACCCCTTCTCCTCCGACACGTTCACTTTATGGTTCGTACGATGTTTCAAAACGAATGAGAAGGGGCGGCAAAATACAGGCGGCCCATGGGCGGGCAAGTAGGTAAATCCGGCCCTGTCCATGAGTTACTCTAAATAGAGCGGGTGCATCTGGACACTATCTCCTATCGATATAGCTGCAAAAATCATGAATGTCGGCCATGTAGAGCTTTAGAACGAACTGTGATAAAAATGATTCACGTAGTTTACATGGAAGAACTTACAAAATCACATAATATATATGTAAAAAACTCGGGTAATAAATTCGGAATCGGAATTGAAAGGGCTTAGGGACTATAACTTGTCGATAGCCGCAAATATCACGTAGGTAAGTCGGCCCAGTTGAACGGTAGAATGAACTGCGACAAAAGCGAAAATTTAAGGCATCAAAGAGCTTATTGTAATGATGATGATATCGTAATAGTGCGCTCTCTAGAGGACCACAAGACACGATATAAATTGGATCACATTTCTCAATACTTAAGATATTTCATACTTACACCAGGTTGTTTTTAAGTACGTAGAAATTTTTCAACAGTTGGGCCTTTATGCGTGATAGAGAGATGCGTTTGGGTTTCTCAAAAGTCCTGACCTTAGAAAAACTAGTCTCTTCTTTGGAGATCTGAAATGATGAGAGGTGTAAAGTGAGATATTTGACGGTACAATGAAGTCAAACAGAATATGATCTCTTGACTGGTTTCTTGAATAGACACTTAATTTTACGAAAGCAAATACTAGTCAAACGGCACAGTGATACGATTATTCGACTAGAAGTAATTTACTGATTTCCCGTATTTTCCTCATTTATCTTCCTCAATACTTTCATCGTATTCAAAACATGAGTAGCAGAAAGTTTAAAATATTCAATAGGCATACGGTGCCGACCGTTGTTGACACCTTCCTCAAAGAAATGCCTCTTTGACTTCATCATTATTGACACAGTTCTGCGTGATTTACAATTTCCGCGGCCGATATTACACATTTTCAAATTTCCCGCGTCTGCAGACTTTTCTTCTCTCAACGCCATGTTTAAAAACATTTTGACTTACTTTACGGGAAGTTTTATTGTTTTCTTGGTAACAGAGAGCGAGGAATACATCCTCTAGGTAATCAGTATTGTACTCTTTGAGCAAAGCCAGTGGGGTATCTTGTGTAAGCATCTTTCCATTTCGCATCAGACCTATCTAAATTTTGAACACACATTAATAAGCTCGATTAGTCATTATGATGGGAATACATGATAAGAACTAGAATGAATTCATTTAAAAATAAAAAAAGGCAAGTTTAAAATCAGATGCAAGAAATAGCCTTCCGAATGCGATCGTTTTTTGCAGTGAAAATGAATATTGTAAAGTTAAAAACCATCATTATTTTGCCAGGAGTCTGAAAAATAACAGTTATTCCATGAGCCACTTCAGGGAAATATTTATAATCATAATGAAATCACGACGGGTCCTTTCGTGTTAACTTGGTCTGCACTCCTCCACGTACTTCCAGGTCTCCCAAGATAGAAAAGAAGGTTGCCGGGGTCTATTTCAGGCTTTTGTTTTTTTTTTTTTTTAATTCCTCCTCAAGTTAACTTTTGAAGCTACCCTCGCACCAAATTCGACCGTGTACAACCTTAAAGTTCAAATATCATACACCCATAAATCGCCTCGAACAGCAACACGTGTTTAATTTTCCTTTTACCTGCCTCATATAGCTCTGGGGTAAAAAACTTTCAGTTTCTTTGAGCGTTTTCTATTTTCTAGATTTTCTCGGTGAGGGGGAGTAGCCGATACTGTTTCAAATTTTAAGGGGAAGGGGAGCCCATCCTAACCTCCAAGTATTAAGCTCATGAATGTTTCACAAAACCTTTCTAAAGTTTTTTATTTCTGTCCGAGCTCCATTAGAATATGCATTTTTGCGTTCAATGGACACTTTGCGATGTGACATTTTAAAAACAAATTATGAACTGTAAAAAAGAGGAGTCCGCATCAAAAGTTCCTCATTGATACTGACCCTATCTGCTTGGCGTGCTTCTTCTATGTAGTGTGTTGTGAGAACTACCGTTTTTCCTTGATTAGCCATTTCCCGTAGCCTATCCCAAAAACTGTAAGCACCAAATATATGTAGGTAATTAGCATATATGTCAAGAAGGGTTGAATATTTCGATAAATTAGTATCAAAGTCATGTTTGGTACTCCAAAAAGTACCAAAGATACTAAGTTTGAAGCAAATCCATCGAGGAGGCGGAATAATATACTAGTTTCCTGTATTTCTCAAAAAGGTTTTTTTTTTTTTTTTTTTTTGATCTAGTGTCAAATTTGAGCTCAACGCTCCAAAAGCCCTTTGACACTGCAATTTGATAGTAATATAAGCAAACAATATGCAATGATATGGAGAAAATCCGTTGATTGGCTGCTGAGATGCTTTTTTCCCTCCATTTTAAACTTTACCCGGTTGCCATTTTGTAACAATTTGAAATATTGGTCTCAACTTTGCGCCAAAAAGTGTATTTTTTTTCTGTCCATTCCGACAATGTATCACAAGGTAGAGGTTGCCATTTAAAAAAGTCATGTATAGTTCCCTCCTCTCTTAGGAGGATCCCTCCGAATTTTTTTCNGGGGGGGGGGGGGGGGGGGGGGGGGCGGCGGCAAAAGCTCACTTTAACTATTGAACATTATCGGAGTTTAAACTGGATAGCATAAAAATTAAAAGAGGTGTAAGATTTTCGAATCACACTGTATACATGGCCATACGTTTCGGAGACTTAAACGAATGGGTATAAAAATAACCGTAACAATATGCCGATGGATTGTGTGCGTTTATTGATAGAGCCTCTTCCTCCACCGATGGAACTTGAGCGCATGCCTATTCTGTCGTCCCGGAGATAACGCCGCACTCATTTTCAGATGCTGCCAAATTTCCCTTGTAAAATACCTATTTTTTGTGAATTTACAAGTATTTTCACATGAAATTTTCAGTTAGTTCATATTAAAGTCCGAAAAAAACTCTTCGAAAAATCAGAAAACAAACATTTCAAAGTTTCCTCGGAAATGCGTATTCAATTAAGGGAAATTTGGCCAAGTCTGATGACTCATGCGGCGTTCCTCCTTAGAATGGCAGTATTGGTGTGCGTTACGGATATTCCTGATTTTATTTCATCAAAGGTATGTTATGGAACTTGGCATTTAGATACTTTATTTTTCAATAATAATTAAACCTTCAGCCAAGTTTACCTTAGTCTGAAAATATTATCGTGGTAGAAGCATAACTTACTTTTTACTCAAAATTGGATCCAGCCCAACGGTTGGCTCATCCAAGATTAACACTTTGGGATCGTGTAAGAGAGCTACTGCCAAAGAAACTCTTCTTTGCTGTCCTCCACTGGAAAATGAAGAAAATATAACTATCATTTGCTATTGGATTTTCTTCCAAAAATGTATAACCATTTAAGCCCGTTTGATTTAAAGATATTTATATCATCGTTTCTTAGCTTTGAGTTTAGGGCTGTCAGATTTTTCAACAAGTTACCCGAATAGTTGAAAGAAATCTTTATCAGAGCTGAGTCGCCAAATTTGTTCATTAAGGTATTAAAAGAACACTTTTTACAAAACCCTCGCTACACCTAGCAAGAGTTTTTAAAGTAAGATTGCGTTTGTAACTTTTTCTAATGTGACTTGTATTGAGCCTTTCTGTTCAGGCTAATGTGCTAATCTTCACAAATAAATAGGATGGAAGTATGATTCGCCGTCGATTCTTCACTTTCAACGTAATTTATTTTTGAACTTTCAGTATTAAATGGATTTTATGAGATTTAATCGGTTCAGCATCAACATCAGCTGAAATTATTAAATCGTCTGGAAGTTTCGATAGAAGAAACAATAATGATAACTGCAAATTTTGATGGAATAGGATTTAGACGAGGTACCGACTGAAATTCTAATGAACAGTCTACTTATATGTACAAGCAGGTTAACTCATTTTGAAAATTATAATTTTATTCAATTTTCGATCTAAGAAAATTTCTGCAAGATTATTTTTCCTAAAGTCTGGGGTTGGAAATTTATTTCGAAGCTGTCAACCAATGAGCGTTATTGTTGTTTTTGTGGTCAAAATTTTCTCGGATTTGATTGGTCAAATGGAGCAAAAAAGAAACACAATATATGGACGGATACATTGAACTACTTCTTTTTTACACAAATCAATGGATTTGAGTCGCATCTGAAATAAAGACCGAGAATTGGTTCCCTTCTATCAAACTCGGTCCATTTGGTCTCCTATACTTTAGAAATAGGGAAAAAATATCGCTCAGTATTATGAAATTATAAATTATTCTGACGATTGAAAAAAAAATTGCCGTGTTCATCTTCATGGACATTCTGACACAGCTAGAAAATGAAGTAGAGTAAGTTCGCCAAATTCTTCATTAAAATTTCAATCAAAAGGAAGTTTTTGTACGTCTTTTTCCCATAAAAAGCCAAATTTTCTCACCTTAAATTTAGAGGGCGTCTACTGAAAGGTGGTAAGGCTAACAAATCAGATAGATATTTACTCCTCCTTTCAATTTCGTCTGCGTCTAAATTATGCAGGTACCCGTAAAACCTCATATTTTCACGGACGCTAAGTCTCGTGAATAATGATATATCCTTAAAGAAAACATATATGAATATTAATTTTAAAAAAGAAATGAAGAATGTATAAATTAATTATTTTCTGATTCGGTGTCTTCATGACCCTTGGAGCCAAATGGATTCGATAAACTAGTACTAAAAACCGCCTCCAATAAAAAGTAAATGCATAAATAGATAAAAAACCAAAAAATAAATTCGTCAGTTGAGCGCTAACATTTAGCTCCAAAGCATATTTTTTTAAACAGGAAACCGAAGGAAATAATGCCTTAAAACTTTACGTAAATTTCTTCTGTAATATGAAGAATGAAATCAAATAATTTTAAATCAGCATATTGCTGAGTATTCTGTAAAAAATAATTAAAACATCTCAGTTAATTTGGCGAAGGCCTATAAAAAAGAAATTTTTTAAAAAAATAATTAAAAAAGTAAGAGTAGCAAATGTATTTAAGCTGATTCTGGTAAAATGCATTCAAATACTTGTAAAAATGGAGGATGACTTATTGAGGATTTTCCTAATCATTCATTAAAACAATGAAAATCAAATCTTCAGGAATGTATCATCATACATGAGGACACAGGAGTTGCTTTTACAATACATACTGACGCTCTGCGACACCTAAGCGCCACACATACCCGAAAATTTTAGGCCACTGACATCTCTTAATTTCATTTCTACGTATCATCATGATTGCTACATCCATGCTACATTTCGGAAAAAATAAGGGGACCTCAATATCGAAGCACGTTTATTGCATCTTTATAGCTTTTCTACACTTCACACGGAGTAATGTCCTTCACCAAATGAAAAACACTTACGTAATTGTCAGTCATCTTACCTGGGGCATAAAACCTATTTCTTTGAGATCTTTAAGACTAGTAAAAATGGATCCAGCGTCTAGGTCGCTTCTGCCGACTATTGCATTGACTAGAGTAGTTTTCCCGCATCCACTTGGTCCGAGCAAAGCAAATCTGTCAAAAAGGAAATTTCGGTCAAAGAGTATCGCATATTGAATTGAATCATAGTGAGTTCGAAAACACACAAACTCGGTTTTTTTTTTCGATTTTCACTTTTTTACGGTTTAGTAACACTTATGGATAGAAGCATCTGCACCCAAAAGGAATTTTTGAAATTGCAATCGGAAGTGCTCGAAACGGCGACGGGAAAAGGGAAAAATCGAAGTATTTCATGGGAGATACCAATTTTTTTGGCCTTTTCAAGGGAAACGGGTGACCATCCGAACTTGCGGATATTCAAGCGTGATTCAGGTCGAAAAATATAAACTTTTCTGGGCAGACTATGAAAAATGAGTATCTGAAAGGATGTTTACTTTTTGCAGGCAAAGACCCCCTCGGAATGAGCAGGCAAGATGGCTGCGTGGCGCGACGGGAACTCAGAGCAGTTCGAGCACTCTCTAACCAATACCTACTCTAATAACCCATCCTATCGTCTGCCACCTCCCCACCAAAGACATCCCCACCTTATCCATCCACATAATCATGTTTCCAATAATTTAAAATGAATCAGTGAGTTCGGAGACACTCCAACACGGGTTTTTTTCGATTTTCACTTTTTTACGGTTTAGTTACACTTCTGGATAAGTAGAAGCATCTGCACGCAAAAGGATATTTCGAAATTGCAATCGGAAGTGCTCGAAACGGCGACGGGAAAAGGGAAGAATCGAAGAATTTCATTGGAAATACCAATTTTTGGCCGATCAAGGGAAACGGGTGACTATCCGATGCGGTTTTCTTTTTTCGGTTCAGTATACCTTGTGCCAACAAGTTATATAAATATTCAAGCGTTATTCAGGTCAAAAAATATAAATTTTTCAGGGCAGACTATGAAAAATCAGTATCTGAAACTTGGTGCGTTAAAAGTCTCTAGAGTAGGTACTTCTTGCGTCCTTTGGCACCAAAAAAGTTTTTCTTAAACTAACTTCTTCGCCCGCTGCGAAGTTTTAGGTGTTTCCTGAAAATTGTTTTTTCCGAGTTGGTGCGTATTTTCGAACTCACTGATTCAAATGTCATCTTAGCTAATCTAATGCTATATTTATGCTCCCATATTTCACCCCTTGATGCCTGACTGGTAAAATTCACCACTTTTTGGATCGTTATGTACTTTTGTAGGTATAAGTTATCAAAAGCAGAAATGTGCAAAGATATTTTTTAGCAAATTTTTCAAGAAATATGCTAAGTGCCTCGTTACCTTTAACAGGATGTTTCCCAGAAGTTGTACCTTTGTGCCACAAAAAAAATTTATAGATTTGTGCGAATGCGGAGTTGAATTTTTAGCTTGATGGTTCATCTTCACATGGAAATATTTTTGGTAGAATTACAAATTCCACAATGAAAGTCTAGCAACACAGCTAACTAAGCAAAAGCCCTCATATTTCTTGAAGTCAGGAGAGGGTAATATTTCTCCCCCCTCCTCCTAACTAGTTCCCTCAATGCTCCTGAAAACATCTCTGCTGAGGGCAAAAATCCTCAAACTCATCCCTCATCATCTGGCATCCCCATGGCTCAGATATAAATGAAGCCCCTCCCCCCCTTACTTTCCATCAAAATTCAAAATGTAAGTAGGTACGTTTAGAATTTGATTTCAATGCCTCAGAACGCTGCGGGGCCCCCACACAAGCTTGTGATTTCTCCAGATATGCTAAAGATTTTCCCTCCTTAGGTAATCCTTAAATTATATCAGAAAAATGTCTTGCCAAAGAATTTTGAGAATTACCCTGGTTAGTACTTCGTTTCAACTCTTTTAGAAATTTAATCCCGATGAAAAGGTCAATTCCCTGAGCTGAGCAGTTTAATTTTTCTCCGATAGTGAAATTTGTGCTTGGCGCCATTATGTGATGTGCAAAGAGTAGAGGAGAGGAGAGAGCAACAGAGTATAATCATGGAGTCCGAGCGAGCTTCATGCACGCTCCACCAGCTACTCCCGCTCTGTGGTCTGTGATCGCCTGCTCATTCGTAGGGGGTCTTTGCCTGCAAAAACGCTCAATCATCTGAAAGTCGGTGAGAACGAAAACAGACCAACTCGGAGATTTTTAAACGTTTAATTCTCTGTCATCAAACATGGTGTATCGATTTCAACTTGCTGCTTTACAAAGTCTCTAAGTACTTGTCCTTTGGCACCAAAAAGGTTTTTCTCAAACTAACTTCTTCGCCCGCTGCGCAATTTTAGGTGTTTCCTGAACAATTTTTTTTTCCCCGAGTTGGTGTGTTTTCGAACTCACTGATTCAATTTAACGTTGGGTCGTCGAGGGAATACTACAATATATTCTGTTTTTGAAATCGATTTTTTTATCGATGCATTTCTATGAGGTTATAACTCATCTGATCTGCTATTAGGTAGTCGATAAAATTAAATTAAAATTAATCACGGTGAGAATGGGTTTAAAGTATTTAAACGCATGTTCGAATCTTGTATTTTGGAGTGTGATAAGAGGAAAAAAAGAGGAAATGGGAGAAAGCAAAGCACTTTGTCAATGGACATTTAGAGGGGAAACGTTCTTAAAAAGGTCGTGATTAAAATAAGAAAAATAATATAATAAGGATGTGTCACAGAGGAAAAATAGTTTGAAGATACGAATTTTCACAAAAATAAGGAAATCAACCACCTTCAAGGCTCTATGCGAATAATGTAGTTTTGGTAAACAGGGAAAAATTTTGTCATATAGTTATCGAGCAAACCTTTCAGAGTTTTGAGTGCATTTTAAAAAATTGTAATCCAATTTTTTTTCTCAGTTTTTTAAAGAGATTAGAATATGCGTTAATTGGAAAATTCAAAACCGTCCGACCAATGTCCATATACTAATTGAGGTTCACATCATTATTTCAAAAATGAGTGTTTGGTTTCTTTATGAGCTTAACACAAAGAAGCAGGACATTCTGTGTATGAAAGAAGAAATTATTTACTAGTGGACGATATATTATATTGAATACCCGAACAAAATATTTCCTTTTGACAAGTGTGAAAATGGTGACATCTTCCCTTAATCATAATGTATTTGCAGTGGAGTGGTAGATTATCTCTTTCATCACGAGAAAAATGATTCTGCTGATTCAACAATTTTGTAGTTAAAAAGTGTCTTACACGTTCCAATGTAAATTTTCAATAAAAAAAAATACCAATTTAACCACCCCCGTGGTTGAATTAACTTTCCAATATTGTAAAATGTAAATTTGAAACATGTCGAACATATTTTTTTTTTAACAATTTAATCGTTAAATCGTCAATCCGTTTTTTCCGTTATTGTCATAATCGTTTTGAAGCGTTTGATTTCTTATAAAAAGCTTGAATTTTAACGCGATTCTTAAATGATAAAATATAATTAGATGAAGGCAGTGGGCGCTGAAAAGTGCACGTGCCTTCGAGAAATGATCGAGTCTATCAATTAACAGTTAATTATCCCGGTATCGGTTAGCGCGACGCAACTTTGTAAAAAGCATTGGCCGAAGGCCAAATGGAGCAGGGATTGACACACGCCGTTGTGCGGCTCTGCCGATATGTCTACGAGTACCGCCAGCCATGACTGCAGTTGACAGATCGACGTACTAAAAAATATTCTGCGGCTTCTTTGTAAATGGAAGCGTCAAAGCAGAATTAATACAACTTCTTCTCCTGTAACCCAAGTAACCTCGAGGTGACTTTTTCCTCATCATTGTAGAAATCCTATAATCATAAATTGATCGTCAGGAAATGAAATGTGCCAGGAGTGGACCAGCTCAGTTCATCTACATGAAATATTAATGAATATCAGTGGATTCGGTGAATTTTTGAAGAATAAGCTAAATTCTATGGATTCGACAAATAATATGTGAGTTATGTAGTTTAACTCTGTGCTTTGTGAAGAATTAAATAAACAGCATACAAACTAAGTAGGATTGTTTTAAGTGTTATGCATATCAACTTCGACGACGTGATAATATCCATGAAATTATGGGACGTGGTGCAGACCTCATTTCATACCTATTTGGCAACACTAAGGAAGTAATGTCAATACGCGATGAGTTTCAGACAATATAATGAGTTCTTTGACGCACCTTATAATTTAAATCCCAACGTATAATATTAATAATCTCTTTTCCTTTTATCATACATGCATCCCAGTTACAGGAAAAATGCGTGGGAATCTTGCGCTAGCTATATGGAAACAATGTTATCAGAGAAGATAAGCTGCACTTTTGAGAGATTGCACTCGAAATCTAATGGGAAACAGCAGTCGTTTTCCAAAAAAGCAAATTTATCATTGCGGAAATTGACAAAATTAATTATACGGCTTTTTATAAACGATGAGCAATTTGGGTTAAAACTCAAGGGATGTCACTTGAAATTTTTGAGTTGCCCCCTGCCCCCCTCCCCCCGAGGGGATCAAAAACTGGAAAGTATACTTAAAAAAGTTTCCCCTTCGATATGAGGGAAACGTCTTTGACCGCAAGTCAGTCGATATCATAATTAAAACTAAAGTTATGGCCAGTGGTGCGTGACTTTTGAATAACCCTGTTTAACATAGATACATCCATTAAAAGTGTGCCCCTGGTACTTTTTGGGCGGTCCTCACTTAAAGAAGTCTATTAATTTATCTTCATTTGCAACTGACCCATTAGACATATATTTGTTCCGGGTGTCACCTTGGGCGTGTGCCTCAAGCCGCGAGATCCTCGATTTTTTTGGCGGACGAGCAGTCGAGAAAATATTAGAATTTTACTGGGAGGGAGGGGAAGAAAAGGAAAGTGGAAAATTGACGGAAGGTTCCATCAACCAACAATTTATTAACATACCGGCGACCGGCGTGTGACACAACGGACGAGTCGGCTCGACGCACATCGGGCTGATTATTGAAATTTACGGACAAAGAAGACAAAATGGGATTAGAGCGATTCCATTGGTTGAAACGAGAGGTTGTACAATGGACTAAGGAGGAAATGATGCTGTTGGGCCTCTCGGAGGTTACCGTTAGTTAGTTTGTTATTTATCTCCTTAGTCTATTGCAAGCGCACCCACTTTCACAAATAAGATCGTTCCATTTTCTCTTCGTCCTTTGTATCTATAGCTTTGTCTATGAATTGCAATGCTCATCTTGCAGGGCAGCGAGTCAAGGGGGAGAGATCGAACATGTTGTGCGGAAACTTTAAAAGCCGCTTTAAAGTCTTCGTTAGGTATAAAAAGTAAAAGTTTAAAAGTGGTTTCATTGGTTTTTTCGCGGGATTATTATTATTATTTTTTTTTTTTTTTTTTTTTTTTTTTTTTTTTTTTTTTTTTCCGACACTTGCATTTGTAATGTGACGAAATAAACATCGAAATATGCAGCTTTTATATGCAGACAACAATTTCATTTCTGACCGTTCCCAATAGTTCGCAATAACGACCAGCGCTCGCGCTAATATGTTTTTGCCGTGCTACGGAAGAACACCGTATGAGCCTTCGGACGTTGCCATATTTCCTTCGAGAAAAACCGAATTAACCAGGAGATTTTAAAAATTATCCTACAAATTTTTTTGACATTTGTTCGCAATTTAATATAAAACATCTAAAAATCTCTCGGAAAATGTGCACAACTTTCCTAAAAATACATGTTCATCCAAGGAAATTTGGCAACTCTCGAATGGTTATACGGACATCTTCCTTAGGAAGACAGCACAGACTAGTATGACTCACAGGAATCTTAATCCTTCAATTTGTTGGCACTTGTCTCACACGGCTCACAGTGGATCAAGTTGATAGGAGAGGCCGGACAAAATTTGGAAACTTTAGAGGCTTGTAACTCCGTTTATACAAAACTTTGAGGTTCTAAAAGTGGCTCCATTGGTTTCCTCGTGAATTTTGCTTCTAGAAGCAATCTTTTAAATTTAAAATGTGACGAATTAAACGTCAAAATTTGCAGTTTTAGTCAAAAATTTCTTGTCCGACCTCTCCCATTGACTCGGTCCATTGTGCGGCTCCAACCCTTGCGTTTGCCTTTTTTTCCGATTCAATTGACATTTTGCCTTAATTGACGAGAGACGCGTGGAAAATCGATTCTTTGAAAAGTTATGACTAACTTCCAGGATAAACCCCTGCCAAATAATGACTAAAGAATCATCATTATCTTATTAAAATAGTCGAGTCAGGGAAAATCGCAGGCACGAGGCTGCAAATGTCACACTACAACACTGCCGTGCTAAAGAAATACGCTGAATGAACAGTCGAGAGTTGCCAATTTCTTCCGATAAAATGTTTGCTCTTGGGGAGAGTTCTGAATATTCTCCCTTAAAATTCTCAGATAATTTAGATCTGGTCGGGGATAAAATCCTCTGAAGAATTGGAAGAGAAATACGAGTATTGGCAGATTTCTCTGGAAATTCATATGTTATCAAAGGTACTTCGGCAACGTCTAAAGGCTCATACGTTTTTCTTCCTTACCACGGCAAAACCAACTTTTCCAGCAATGCACTGGAAAAAAAACACATTGGATCTTGAGTTCAGACTCTTAAAAACATCGACAAGAGAAAATACTCTTGATTCAATTACATTCAAGCGTAAATCAAGAACCAAGCCTCTTAATTTGAGCGGATTTTCCTTTTGATTTAAGCTTAAATCTGATTGAATCAAGAGTCCTTTTTCTTGTCAATGTTTTCAAGAGTCAGGGGTTTAGATCAAATGTGTTTTTTATTTCCAGTGTGGAGCTTTCGCTTAAGTGTAGAGGTTTTGCGATTTAAGTACTTAAATCTTGCGTAAAATTTCGCGAGAAACACGATGGTACCACTGGTTTTGTCTGAAACGAACACCGGACCTCAAAAAAGCTTTGAAAATTGAGGCCGTGGAGGGAATATCTCACGCTATCCTGAGAGTCGAACTCTCTATGCGTAGACAGGGAGCAAATACATTAGCAGTGTTGCTTTGTTTTCAGTTTTGGAGTCCTTAAACAAGTGACAACCCTGTTAATCTGTTTGCTCCCTATCTTTGAATGTAGAGTTTGTTTGATATAAAGGTGGACTCTCGGGGTAGTATAGGATACGTAGGTATCCCCTTCATCACGGCCTTAACTTTGAGAGCTTTTTTAGAGCTTTGAGGCTTGTCCCAGAGAACACCCGTGGCACCATCGTGTTTCTCGCAAAATATTACGTAGGAATAAATAATAAAAGGCAAATTCCAGAAACATGTAAGATCTTCATTGTAAACATGTACAGTACCTACGAACATACTCATTTTTTAATTGTGTTTTAAGCGGTTGATAAAGGCTCGGGTGACCAGCCGAAACGTCCTGCATATTAAGTTTACTGATTTTAGCCTTGTTTCCCAATGATTTTTTGTGTTTTTGTCGAAAATACTATGTCTGTGCTGTTCTTTTATTGATTTTAAGTTTCAGGTTTGTCATGTGGGTCCCTTTGGTTGGGGCCCGACACAAACTAGCATGATCTTTGAAAAATTCGTTTTTTGGGGGGAAATGTTTATTGCATTTAGCAGGAAAACATTCTGAATGCACTTTTGACTTATTGTAATGAGGCTGTTTGCGCTATTCTTGGATTTGCTAATAACGTATTTCCCGTTAACATTTCGTGAACTGAGGGAAATTTAAGTAATTTCCGTCTATCAAACATGATACGTCACAGTCCAAAAGGGAAAACAATCTGCGTATCAAAATGCCAGCATTTTTGCATAAAACATTCCTTATCTGAATTACATCTGAAAGAGGAACTTTTACTTAGCGATTCTTTTAACTCGCAGAGAATAAACCGAGGATACTACAAAAAATACTGAATTTAATTAAACGCTCTACAATATTCATTATTTCTGCCTATTGAGTCATTAGCACCAGTCTGGTTCTTTTGAAATGCGTTGTCAAACCATTGAATTTCAACAATATTATTTTTCTGGTGATCCAGATTCTTTATTGCGAAAATTGTATTGAGATTTTCCTTTTCTGGTCGAGCGTTTGAGTCTCCGATGAGGCGTTAGCGTACCAGCTACCGGCACACTTCTTAAGGAATTTCTGGTTGACCATTTGAGGATCACTAATCGATGGTCCAAATAACTCAGAAAAACGATTTTTCGTTGAATCAGTTCCCTACACAATTTTTTGCAGGGTTTTTAATTCAAAATTTTTTCTATAGAGGGATATTTTTTCAGAGTGAATCGAAAGATCAAAATTTGAGTTTTTTGACACGGAATGCGGTGCAGTCGGAATGAGCGTATTTTACGCAAACTCACTGGAAAAAATCACCTAAGAAGCCTCTTGGATCCAGAGTCCAGACTCTTAAAAACATTCACAAGAAAAAATACTCTTGATTCAACTTTACTTCTTACTCGAATCAAAGGGTAATCCGCTTAAATCAAGAGGCCTCGCTCTTCGATTCAAGGAAAAATCCGATTGAATCAAAAGTATTTTTATTGTCAATATTATAGAAAGTCTGGGCTCGAGATCCGAGCTACTGTTTTCCCCAGTAACGAGACTTTTTAAAGCCAAAACCGTCCAAAACCCGCAATGAGGACGTCGATAAAGTTTGAAATCCTCCATTTAACGCACAATGTGAGGCAAGAATCCCAATAACGCACTTTTTCCCCGCGTCTACGGCCTCCTTTTTTCCTATGAATCGCAAACAATCTTTGATTGCTCTGAAGATTACGCTATTTAAAATTGTAGACGCTTATTAACCAACCGAACAACCAAACATTCATCAGAGTATGTTTTTCCAATCGTGCGTTTGAGTCTTTCATTCGATTGTAGACATACTGTACGCATCGCATTGAACGCGGACCTGCATTGCACCAGAATTGGACGTATTGCTGCCAAACGGAACTAAGTGCATTATGACGTAAGCCCTGTTGTGCATCTATCTTATGGGTCTCAGGGCTCACGTTATAATGCACATAGTTCCGTTTGGCAGAAATACGTCCAATTTCAAAAAAAAGAGGTGAGTAAGAACAAAAAGAAACAGGAAATAAGAAGGAATCGAAAAAATGAAAGAAATGATCTGAGATGGCTTATCACAACCAAACGTAAACCTGAGCTAGAAAAGAGAAAGATATGCAGCGCTTTCAACGTGGTAGATTGTTCATTGAACTAATGTATGCTAAAAAATGCCACTTTCAAAAGAAGTTGATGAAATTAAACTATGAAGCATGCGAGTTCGTTTAACATATTTTCTTTTAGCGTGAAGATACATCCAATCACGTGTCTAAAACACTCTCAAGGCCTTTAGATGTCACCCGGTGTCTCTCGTGATAACGTAACACAACAAATTAAAAGCAGATTCTCAGCAGTTCTCAGCAGTGTTCAAAACTTAATGGCTTTGGTCTTTGTTTATCAGAGGTAAATATTGATCTGGCTAAAATTTGAATAAAGATCAAAAGTTTCCTCATAGTCGGAAAATTGAGTCTTTTAGTATAGATCCACTTCAAGAGAGAGGACTGATGGGTAGGAAATAATGTATCTGTTATTGTATGACGTAATTTTTTCCTCCTTTATAAGCGGTCTAAGCCTGACAAGAGTGCTAATGGATCAGGTTGCGTCTTGAATTTTTTTTCTATTTTCATGTTTTAGGAGGCTTTTTTCTGTAGACTATTCATCCTTGAAGATCACTAGCCAACTAATTTCGCTTAAAACTTATTTTGCAGTTGTGAATCCGAGATTTCCTGACTTATCAGTTTTATTTGAGTGCATTTGATATGAATGAGACCTCTAGACGAAGTTAAAATATCGGAAATTGTATTTTAAATGTAAATAAAATCATCGGACGAAGATCCCCCCTTCCCTAAAGAAACTTTCTTTAAAATACAACTTTTAATCATAAATCAAAGTTGTGGTTTGGAGCATTGCCAAAGTTTATACATTGCCCAGCATTTAGCAATGCTCGGGTTTTTACTGGAAATGAAACCTTTGCAGGCTTGTTCCATTAAATCCTGCTTTGACTCAAGCAAATAATTTAAAACAGAGCTTTTCTTATCACACGGTTTCATCAAACCATAATTCAATGAATTTCCTCGGTTCAAAGGGAAAAGGAAACTTTTCGGGAGACTAGATTTGGACGCAACGAAACCATCAATGATCAGCCCAACTACATTCGACGTAGTCTAATTTCTGCTCATTTTTTAATTTTTAACGCAAAACTGAGTAACATTCCGACTTAAAATTTGTAAGTAATGTCTTCATTTTCTAAATGTATCAATGTATCATAATGTTAAGTTTTCCTTCCAAAAAATAAAACACGAAAGGAGCCTTGGAAACATGCGGATCAGATAGTATGATTCTATTTGAAGCTGTCCATATATTTGTTAAAATTAGAACCTTGCCTAAGAAACACAAAAAAACGAGTAACCAAGATTACATTCAACAAGCATGAAGACTGGTACCTTTTGGGGGTAGTTTCAACCCCCTCCTCGGCCAGTAAGGAAATATATACATAAGAATTACAAAAATCAAAATCCCTAGACCCCAATTCGCAAAAACAACGTCCGGCGGTCTTTGATTTTTATAATTTTTTTTGTTTAAGTCTTTGTTTCTGGTCAAGGGATTGAAACCACTCGAAACGTCTCATGTTTTGTGTATGATGTTTTTAGCCTATTTGTTACCCGTTCCCTTGTGTTTTTAGTTGAGTTATTCGGGCTGCTTTTGTGGATTATTATTATGAATTTGATGTAACTTGGTTCTATGCGCTAGGAAAAAGCGCCGAGGCTTGACTTGAAATTCAATTGCAGTAGCTCTGGATTGCGGATTACAAATTAGGGCAATGAACGGATCGTTGTGGGTATGTAAATCTCGATTACTTCGCCTCCGAATTACTTAATGGAAATGCGAGCGTCTAATTAAAATGACGCGAGTGCGTTTCGCAGTGTGGCTAACGAGTTTCCACTGAATATCTCAGTACGGAAAATATGGGCTACGATATGCAGTTGCGCTAGGATTTTACTTTTCGACGCGCACATCCAGGCAGAATTTTCTCGCCCGCGCTCATGATGGTCGCGCGACCAATGGATTCGTTGCAAACTTGAGTTGGAGTAAAAAAGCAAAGTAATTGAGGAGCTTTCCGGAAAAAGGGCGCATAGCAAAAAATTGCGTTTGAGAGAAATGCATTTTCAGTTTTGATCATTGCTCTATGGCCACTGACAGTGACTTTCGTTCGAACTCGGGAGTCCAAGCTGCTATGAAAGGTACCATCAGTGGCCAGAAATTAATGATGGAAACTTAAAATGCATTTTTCTCAAACGCTATTTTTTGCTATGTGCCCTTTTTCCGGGAAGCTCTTCAATTACGAATGGAGAACAATTTACAAATCATAATGAGCGCATCAGAAAAGTCTGAAATGCACTCCTAGCTTCACATTTTGCGGAAGACTTATGCGTTTTTAAAAGCTTACCGCTTCCGCGTCACGGGTGAATCTTCCGTAAGAGGAGTCGTTCCATCCAACCCTTGCGTACTATTCTGCCGTGCTAAGGAAAAACGCCGCAAGAGCTTTCAGGCGTTGCCAAATCTCCATTTCTAAAACACGAATTTCCTGGTAAACTCATGAATATTTTCCTCCCAACTATTCAGATTATTTTGTTTCCAAATTCACCTAAGGTTTCTGAAAATCTCAAGGAAGAACATTCATAACTTTCCTCAAGAATGAACATTTTATTGAAGGAAATTTGGCAACTCTCGAATGTTCATACGGCGTTTTTCCTCAGCACGGCAGTATTACCTGGATGCTACACAACATTCAACATGGCCGACGCTTCCGCGGGCAAATCGTGAGGAAGCACCATTTTCGTGTAATTTATCAACGCAAGGAAAATGTGTTGATTGATGTCGTTGATGTTGTTGTCTCGTCACGAGTGTTTTGGCGGATTGGCGTCGGCCATGTTAAATATCGCGTGGCATCCTGGTCCGCAAGGGTTGAACGGAACAACTCCTCTTATGAAATGGACTGCATTTCGCAATTTGGACCTATAAATTGTGGCTCTTCTCGAAAAACACTTATGTGCACAGGGAAAATAATGGCACATACGTTGTTTTTAGACCGGGCTAGAATTTATAGTTCCAAATTGCAAAATGCAGTCCAAATGTTCACTCGTGCGGCTCGTGCCGTAATATCGTTTCTCCAGCGCGAAGCTTAAAAGAGCGCGTATCTCTTACGCGGATTGTGAAGTTGGAAGTGTATTTAAGACTTTTCCGATACACTCATTGTGATTTTTACTCGATTTTCCCCGAGTGATTTATCTGATTTTTGCTCTAGCTGATATTTGCAACAGTCCTATTCTGTCGTGCTAAGGAAAAACGCCGTATGAACATTCAAGAGTTGCTATACTTCCTTAGATGAAATTTTAATTTTCGAGGAAAATTGCTTTTCGTGAGTCTAGAGGCTCCTAAGGGCGCTGAAACGACCGTTATTCGGCCGATCGAATCACTTGAATCGCAATCCCTCAGTTGTGACTTTCACACGAGTTTTTGTAAGGATGGTGTGCAATTCGTGATTCTGGAGGCTCCTGAGGGCGCTAAAACGACCGTTCGGCCGATCGAATCACTTGAATCGCGATCCCTCACCTGTGACTTTCACACGAGTTTTTGTGTGGATGGTGAGCATTTCATGATTCTGGAGGCTCCTAAGGGCGCAAAAACGACCGTTCGGCCGATCAAATCCCGTGGACTGCGATCCTTCACTTGCGACTATCACACGAGTTTTTGTGTGGATGTTGTGTAATTCGTGATTCCGGAGGCTCGTAAGGGCGCTAAATCAACCGTTCGGGCGATCGAATCCCGTGAACCGCGATCCCTAACTTGTGACTTTCACACAAGTTTTTGTGTGGATGGTGTGCATTTCGTGATTCAGGATGATTGAAATTGTCAGGAACTTTAGATCAAAGTACAAACAAAATTCTCTAAAAAATTGGTAGAAAGATATTCATAAGTTTACCAGGGAATTCGTGTTTTATCAAATAAAATTTCGCAACGCCTGGAGGTTCATACGACGGTTTTCCTTAGTGCGGCAGTATTTAGGACGGCATCATGATGGATGCAGCCATAAAAAGTTCCATGTATGAACAAGACATTCTAAATATAAAGGGAAGTTACAAACAGGGGAAATTCGTATTTTGATGCAGATGCCAAACACGAGAAGATAGTATAATTAACAATAGGTTTCATCAACCTTTCGCATCTAGACTAACATTCCTCGATAGTCTAAAGAATCACGTACCGTCCATCGATTGATCAAAAGAAGAGTTTTTATTCATAAATGCGTCCAATTAAAATAGGGATCAGGGCATGTCCAGCGATTAAAACTTCCCTCCTTGGAAACAAAGTTCGCTGTGCCGAAAGCTCAGCTAAAATGCCGCCTTTGTTTTTAACCCATTTTACCGGAAAAAAGTATCAAAATATTATTCACTCAACACTAATTCATTTATAATTAGCGTTAGCAGTAGCTTCTCAAAGCTGCTTCTGGAATGTAGGTCTACGAATAAAAAGAGCGAGAGAAAAAGGAAACAAATCGAAGGTTAATTTACACTCAATTTTATGTGAGTATCCGCGAATTCAGGTCAACGTGGCAACAGAGCAAATGCTGCCTCGCGCCCGTGAACTTGACCAAGGTTTAATTTCACTGTTGCGTAAAACGGACTGACTGTGTTCAAAGTTTGAGCGCGGAAAGGAAACTGCATATTAATTCAATTGTAACCATCTTGTGTCTACAAAAAGTCACGCCGCGCTGCGTGGGTTTTATAGACAGAAGCTGTTCCATGATCATAGATCAGAATTAAGCCTTTAAATCTGGAATACCTAATTTTGTTGAGAGGTTGAATGATTCAAACGCCCAGTTATACAATCATGGAAATCGAGTATTTCAGAGTTTAGTGAATGGACTCTGTTCTCATCAGAGTACCTGTATAGCGAGAGTATGGACAAGTGTGAAACCCCGAAAATTAGTGGGGCCTTCATCCATTTAACCCCAAATTAAGCGAGGGCCCAAAAGGGCAGCCTAACTGTGAATATAGATTATCTAGAGTGATCTATTATTACGGACGTTACGAAAAAGCAGTTTGTGAAGCAATTTTTTGAGTTAGTTTTTACGTAAATTTACTTGTTTTTGCGAAAGAACATTAATTTTCAAATTAACATTCTTGGCTATCTTGGGTTGATATTGGAATCTGAAGATCGGCAGTGATCTTTTGTGTGTTAGAGAGTTGGCTGTTCTTTTGGGTTCTAAGCCCTCCATGAAACGAGCTGTCCATACTCTCGCTATCAGTGGCGTGACGTGCTTTGCGAAATATCGATCGATTTGTCTTTTGAATCTATAGGAAAGGATCGATTGACAGGGTGTTCTCAGCGAACACCTCAATAATCGATTTTATACCATAGCTTCAAATGGAGAAATATCGATAATCGATCATTCACGCCACGCCACTGCTTGCTATACAGGTACTCTAGTCTCCATTAGTATGCGCGTCTTGGGAATTGTCAATTTATGACGTAAAGGTCCTATAGAAGAGGGTGGTAAAGGGGTGTCTCATCTGTACTTAATTATGGGGTGACGGTAATTTAGAGGTCACTTAAGGGGAAAAACGTGGATGTATATCGTTATTTTACCAAAATTTTACGTTCTATAGAAACCGAATGAAATTACTGACGTCTAATGTTTACACTGTTGTAAATAACAATATTCTGCTCCAATACTGGGAACTTTACTAGTGGACAGACTTGTCAACGGAGCCAAATTAGATTCAAAATTTCATGCAATTGAAATAATTTAAAGTCAGTTAGGGTCTTTTCTACGTCAATTAGAAGTATTCAGTAGATTGAATTTGAAATTAGTAAAATTAGAGCCTAATTGGACCGAGTTCATCAGGAAGGAATAACCCACATTTTCGAAAAAATTGCGTTAAGAATGTTTTTGAGTTTCACAAGTCGTATATATCCCCCTGCCAAAAACTCGAAGTCGAGAAAAAAAATTAGTCCGTGTTTAGAGGGGTTAAAGTTTACTTTTTCCATCGAGTCTTATGGAGAAATGAAACTTCAAACCTCTTGTTCTCAGTTTCAACTTTATGCAAGTTGGTTCCTTTCCGTTGAACTCGGTCCAATTAGACTCGAATTCATCTACAATATGGTAGAAAATCATCATTCATAAAATTATTTAGTGTGAAGGAGGACACCCCTCTATGTTGATGGGTAAAATGTTAGAAAAGGAAAAAAATTCTATTTTTTTTTAAAGTCCCAACAAGAACAAATGCAAAGCTGCTTGATCTTTAAAACCAGCCGGAGAACACGTGTCTTGGCGAGTGTCCATGTTAAAGTAAAATTTGACTTACATTGTTCCTGGGTACACGCTGAGGTTAACTCCAGCAAGAGCTTGGTGAGATCCGTAGCTCTTGTATGCATCCTGAATGCAGATCACAGGGCTGGCTGGAACGTCATCGTATTGCATCCCCAATGTGCCCAAGGCAGCCATCATGAAAGCTTTAACATTAAAACAGATATACTGTATGTAATTTTGCTGATATAAACAAATATGGGTTATTTTTTAAATGAAAACATTTTTTATTCGCAAATAAATGAAAAAATTTTACTAGTCATTTAGATGATGATAAATTCAATCAAGTGATCGGTCACTTCAATAGACGCTATTAGTGCCACGTCACAGAAAAGCGATAAATATCGATTTTTTTCGCATTGGTAGCATTGAAAGAGGTTATGCAAATGTTATTGTTTGAATCCAATTCGATATAATGGAGAATCCCTATGATGACGTCTCCACTAATAACGTCTGAACCATTACATGTACTGGAGACTTAAACGAATGTGTATGAAAATAAGCATGGTATAAGATGACGATTAATTCTGTATTCATTGATAGGGTCACTGTCGACGAAAACTGAGCGCGTGCCTATTCCTCTAGTGCTAAAAAAATGCCGTATGGATATTCGGACGTTGCAAAATTTTCCTCCCAAAATACTCACTTTGCAGACAATTTATGAATATTTTAAAAATTCCTCCATAAAAACCGTTGTTTCCACCGGGAATTATGATGGGTCATACAGCGAAATGTTCTCTCTAGGCATAATCGCGCAGTGCTCCCTTTGAAGCCGCGATTCTGGAAAGTTGGCATCACTGCTTTCCCTCATTTAAACGTATGTAAAACAATCGATTCTTGGAGAGGCAGCTTGTCTCGCCTAAAATCGATATTTTCGGTGGATTTAACTGGAGGATAAACAGTGTTGCGATTCTGGAAAGTTAGCATTACTGCTTTCCCTCATTTAAACGTATGTAAAACAATCGATTCTTGGAGAGGCAGCTTGTCTCGCCTAAAATCGATATTTTCGGTGGATTTAACTGGAGGATAAACAGTGTTGCCAGCTCTCCAGAATCGCCGCTGCCTCCCACACGCTGCGCTGCAAAGTGATAGAATCTTGTAGACGCGCCGCGTGCCTCCCAGTGATGCCATTGCACGGCATGCTTCCAATTACCTATTCATATTAATAATTTTCTTATTTCTCAGGTCCGTTGGCGGAAACAACTGAGCGTTCGGCGGGACTTAATGAGACACTACTGTTTAGCTAGTGACGGAAGAGGTAAATTCTGTCTGTGAGCATTATATTAATTTTGCATAAAAGCCCTCAATTAATTTTTCAGATTTACATTTCCGGTAAAAATACAAACACGTCTCGGCGCGGTTAATATGTTAAGCGGCAGTCATGCAAATAATTCGTCGCTCCTCTGGCGTAAGGACGTAACTCCATTTCCACTTGAGCCCTGTTGCCCATATGACTCAATGCTTTTCAGGGCTCATGTCGAAATCGACATACGCCTTTACGTCATAGGAGCGACGATAATTGAGGCGACGCGACTCGCGTTCCCCGCTCAATGCTCATCTCTAATTGTTGGAGCAATGACTTCGCAGTTTGATGATTCTTTACGCACTCCCTACAATGAAAATTATTGATTCATTACGCTGTTTATCGAAGGAGGCGAATGATTATGGCTCACTGTTTCAAGTGCACAGTACTTTAAGTGCCTGCATTTATGTCACTTATTCTCTCTGAAGGTTAGGTTCTGGGAAAAAGAACTTCTAAGTTGCAGCCAATAATCGTCCATTTATTTTACAACGTGACGCTGTTCGGGAACGTTTGCCATTCTTAGTCATAGGAAAAAGGAGAAATACTTTTAAAGGAATCAAAATCTCTGACAATTTGCCGCTCCTCTTACGTAAAGGCGTGTCTCGATTTTCACGTGAGACCCTTTCTCTGTATAACTCTATACTTCCCGCGGGGCTCATGCGGAAACACAGATACGCCCTTACGTCAAAGGAGCGGCGAATTTAGCAATTTTATTGATTGGAAGGGTACGCTGCAATTACAGTGGTGCTATATTTTATTGCACTCACTGGAAAAAAACCACATTGGATAAGAGTCCAGACTCTTGAAAACATCGACAAGAAAAAATACTCTTGATTCAATCAGATTTTTGCTTAAATCAAAAGGAAATCCGCTCAAATTAAGAGGCTTGGTTCTTAATTTAAGCAAAAATCCGATTGAATTAAGAGTATTTTTTCTTGTCGATGTTTTTAAGAGTCTGGGCTCCAGATCCAATGTGTTTTTTTCCAGTGCTCTAAGCTGTCTGATCATTGAGTTTCAAAATTTTGACTGTATCACAGCGGTAATTGAACGAAATTCAGCAAAAATCTTTCTACATCATTCCAGGGGCTTAGAGTACGAGAAGCATTTACGCAGTTTTTAAAAAAAAAATTGGATATAATAGAGTTCAAGTGAAACTAGTCTTCATGCATGATCTGTGAAAAATTCACTCCCAAATTCAAATTTTTAAGCATCAAAAAGTTACTTTGAACTTTTTTTCTGTCCGTATAATTTCAAAATGTCAAAAACGTAATGCTCGGAATAGCAAAAACTGCAAAATTGTGTTAATGTAAACAAATGCTGATTGTTATTTGCGTATCACTATGCAAGAGGGCGCTCTCAAGAGGAGGTTAAGGGGTAATTATTCGCAAGAGGAGAAAGGAACAATAAATAGCGAGAGGACATTGATCAGTAGCCTGGCCAGGGGGTCCTAAGTTCTAATTTTTTTTCAAGGATGGTGTAGGGTTGGGAGATTTACTAGAAACAAATTCCAACAGATCGCTAAAAGTAAGTTTTTTGGGTGGAAATGTTGGGTCTCAAGGGAGAGGGTCTCCAGATTATTTTGAATCAGCTGAGCTCGGGAGGGATTTTCTGGCAAATAGTCGACTCTTACAGTTTTTGGTACGAGAAGTTTTTACAGTTTTTGGCACGTTGAAATTTCACGAAGATCCTCAAGCTCTAATGAGTTTGAACAACTATCTTCAGTGCCGAAACCAATGTTGAATTCACTTTGTTTCTGTTCTTTTGAAAGCACGTGCGTAAACTATTATCGGGTAGATTATTTAAAATAGGGGTAATGAAGGAAAATTGCATACAAACGCTTGCCTTGAATTATACTGTGTTAGTTCATACCGTTGACTGTAGACGGCAATTACACCAATTATTGTGTTACCTCTCAAAGGCAAAGACCTGAGGCAAGCTATGAAGAAATATACGGACGATTTTCCTCTATTTTTAGCTCTTATCATTTCCCCTTATTTTTTTCCTCCTAAAATAAATGTGTGTTTTCCACTCCTCTTGTGAAGATGAAATAAATGTGATCATGGTAAGCATTAACTTTTATTTTATTTTCAGTAGCAAGTTGAAAAACATTTTAAAGATGAAATGAAAAATAATTTGATTCATCTAACTGAGGTTTCATGAGGCTTTTTTCCCCAATTCCAGCGATTCTTCATAGTTTTTATATTTTGATCTCTGTACTCTTTCCTCTATTTATTAACTTAATAGTGTCAGAACTGAGGATCTTTCCTGTAAATTCACAATGTATATATACCTTCTTAACGCCTTTTCAAAACCCTAAAAAAATTGAATAGTTTTTGCTGTGCACAAAACTACTAAAGTTGACGATCCCCTCTATCTTGATTCCTTTGCAGAAAACTCTTTGTCTGTCTTTGCTTTCAATTTCATAGAGCAATTATTACATTAAGAAAAATTTAAGGGAAAAGAGCACTTAATAATTAGGATTCTCAATAGGCTACGAGAAAAATCTTAAAGTAACGCATAGCAAGATATGATGCTAATTGTGTGCTTCAAATACTACACCTGAAAAAATGGGTATCCTGCCATACTAAAGAAAAGTTCCGTATGAACATCTGAATTTTGCCAAATTTCCCCCAAATAAATAACAACATTCGAGGAAACTTATGAATATTTCTCTTTGAAGTGTTCATACTTCAAAATAAATAAATTGCAAATAATTTGTTTTGAAAAATTTGAACTAAAATAGTCCTAAGTTACCCAGAGAATTCTTGTCTAGTCAAGAGACGGTTGCTTCTGAAAACTCTCGTTGCATTCTTCCGTGGTAGGGCAGTATGCTGCCATGCCACATATGAACATTCGAGAGTTGCCAAAATTGGGAAACTAGGCATTTATTTCCTTTAAATTCTCAGATATTGAAGATTTAATAGCGAATGAAACTCTATGAAAATTTGGGAGGAAATTATCTGCTAGTTTTCGAGCAAATTTGCGTTTGATCGAAGGAAATTTGGCAACACCTGCAGACTTATACTGGGTTTCTCACGCGGCAGTATAACGCTAAAGCTTGAAGTGGTGGTCCATGGAGTTACCTTAACTGCACTGTTAGAAAAAAAGGCGTGAGTTTCACACTTCGGCGGAGAAGATACGGAACCAGTTCCGTCCGCGTGAGAATTCCTTGAGTGAAAAATCGAGGGTTGAGTCTAGTCACTTTTAACTGTTGATTCTCATCCTTTCTCCGCCATCGCAGCACGCCGCACGGGATGGTGCTTTCGTCGCCGAGGATTGACTCTAGTCCCGTTTGGGATGATGCTCAACCCGCGAGGATTGATTCTCAACCCGCGGAGGATTGATTCTCAACCCGCGGATGATTGATTTTCAACCCGCGGAGTATTGATTCTCGACCCGCGAGGATTGATTATCAACCCGCGAGGATTGATTCTCAACTCGCGAGGATTAATTCTATTGTGGTATTATTTTGGATGATTTATTTGAAATTATCCAAAGTTCTACTCAAATGAAGAACAGTGAACTGAAAGTGTGGCTCGGAAATCTTTAACCTACACGGAAAAAACAAGACTAGTGTTGAGCACTACTGGCCGTTTAGTGGGGAGTAGTTGAGGGCCGGCGTCTAAGCTCTGTACAGCTCAACACCGGAAGGCAGTACAGGTGGGCACTGAACATGAGTAGTGCTAATCAGATGCCGCGAGACGTAGTTGCGCTTAACAGGTGTAAATTCACCCATGATATATCGGAGTCACGATAGCCTGGTGGTAACGCGCTGGTCTTCCACCGGCGCAACTCGAGTTCGATCCCGGTGGAGGCGTTTCATATTTTACGCTCGCTCCAAAGTCACTTTAGGGCTTGACACTACTTCTTCCTTAGTGACCCAGCCTCGAGCTGTTTAGTGCCCAGCACTACTCTGACTTGCTGGCTCCATTTGATCTAACCCTCGTTAGTGCCCAGCACTAACATGTAGGTCCCAACCCTAAGCTCGTTTTTTCCGTGTAGGTTTTGTGAAGTGTTTGTGATTACCAGAAGACCAGAACCATGCAGCTGTTGCTGAAAACTAAGTTCGAAAAAACTATGAAACATATAGGAAGTGTGCAACGTTGCAAACGGAGATACGTGGTTTCGCACTTTGATTATCGATGTGCAGCTCCTGAAAAATCTGTATAATTTCGCATCTCTGTACCCACTGAACATTCGGTTAGACTTTACAAAGAAACTGTAACTTAGGATTTGTAATTGCATCTTTTCTTCCTCAATAAGAATAATAAATTGGACGTATTTCTGCCAAACGGAACTATGTGCATTAAGACATGAGCTCTGAGACCCATAAGAATATATGCATAACAGGGCTCACGTCATAATGCACATAGTTCTGTTTGGCAGAAATTCGTCCAAATATAATCAATTTGAACTTGATAATGCTGATGCGGTTTTTTTCCAATCGTTAACTAGGAGGTTGCAAAAAGCACTAAGATTACGCAGAACAAGCACTGGAACATGCATTGCAAGGTAAAAAAAAATTGTAAGAGTTCAAATCTGCCTACTTTAAATCGGCTATATAGATGATGATGCAGGATATCATACCTGTTCTCAAGAATTCAAATATGATCTCCTCCTGGGTAGGCTGATCGGTTACGTTTAAAACTATATATTTCATAGTTTCTTCGAACTTAGTTTTCAGCAACAGCTGCATGGTTCTGGTCTTCTGGTAATCACAAACACTTCACAAAACCTGGGTTAAAGATTGCCGAGACACACTTTCAATTCACTGTTCTCATTTGAGTAGAACTTTGGATATAAATCATCCAAAATAATACCACAATGAAATTAAGCTTAATGGCAAATAATCGAGACAAAAACGGATACTTACAGCCACCGACCGCGCTCGCGATTAAACTGGCGCGACGAAATGACCGTTACAAATTCCTTCTAGAAGATCTTCGCTTCCCCTTTCGGAGGGGGAATCGCAGGAACGGAGGGGCCCGTGAACCCCGTGGCATGGATGAGACTCAACCGTTGTGGATTGACACTAAGACCTCAGCGGACGAGCTTGTGAGCTGGAGAAAGAATTTGCTATCTTCAAACCTTTCGGGTTGTTTTTCAACGCTGTAGTGATGTAGCTCAAACTGCAAAGATTGATTCGCATGCCGTCCTAAATTCTCAATCCTTTTCTCACTCCGTGATTCTAACTCCGACTCCGAAATTTTTAACAGTGTGTGGGTAGGTTCTAGCTCTCCAGATGCAAGGCCTATAGCACTGGTCCAAGCAGGGCTGGCGCCCATCCAAAAGGTAGGGGATACCGTCAAGATCAAGTTTAGCAGAAAAACTGAGTTCTTTTTTTTAAAATTCAAGGGTTTGTCGACTAAAATTGTGGTTTCCCTCACGAGAGAAAGTAACTGCATTTTAATGTTGCAAAATTTCCCCTCGCAAATGCATTTTTACCAGGAAAATCTTGGAAATTTCTAACTGAAAATTTCACTGACTTTCTTTCTGATCTCATGTAAAAATCAGATACATTTCGGAGAAAAATTCAACAAGTACATTCTTGTAAAAGATTGAAATGTTTGAGTCAACTTTGCAAAACTGGAATCAAGTGACGTTCCTTCGTTCTAGAGACGACAATATGAGGGGCCTCGAGGACAAGGCGCATAAATGCAGTTTTTACTTTTTCGAGAAATGCGTGTTTGAGGTTTCTAAATTACATGCATCTTTATGGCGAGAGGAAAGTTCAAACTGACTTTAAGATGCTTAAAAATTGAAATTTGAGATCGAATTTTTCACAGAATATGCACTCGCACTGGAAAAAAAAACACATTGGATCAATGGTCCAGACTCTGAAAAACATCGACAAGAAAAAATACTCTTGATTTAATCGGATTTTTGCTTAAATCAAGAACCAAGCCTCTTAATTTGAGCGGTTCTCCTTTTGATTGAAGCAAAAATCTGATTCAATCAAGAGTATTTTTCTTGTCAACGTTTCCAAGAGTCTGGACTCTAGATCCAATGTGTTTTTATCCCCAATGTGGACTAGTTTCACTTGAAACTAATAATATCTCAATGGACCACTAGACAAGGTACGAATTTTAGCATTCTGATACATGTTTCTTAACCAAAATTTCACGTAAAACACGATGCTTACAACGAAAATTACCGCAATCAACTCCTTACGAAGATATTCAATGATTCTTGATGCGTGAATTCAAACCACCCGCTCATGAAAACTCAATGCTCTGCGTGATTCACATCGTGCGCCAAACGTTTATCATGACAGTCTCTGCGATATAAAAATCTGGCAACCTCAATCTTGACGCTTTGGCTCAGCTGTAGCAAATTGCTTGTAGTTTGAACAACACAGGGTGGGAAATGAACATTGCTCGATTGAGAAGCTTACTGAAACCGTTGTAGTGCGCGATTTGACTCACGTAGAGCTTTGAGTTTCTTGTAAGCGGGCAGTTCAAATTCCTCGTAACCAATGTGAAATAAAAACGTTAATATCTTCGTTATAAGTTGATTTCAGTAATTTTCATCGTAAGAATCGTGTTTTACGTGAAATTCTGGTCAGGTAACATGTATTAGAATGCTTAAATTCGTACCTTGTCTAGTGGTCCATTTTATTCAAAAACTGCACTTACCCGCCTTGCCCTCCGAACCCCTCAAGTGATGCCTCAATTTTAGGAGAAAAAAATCAAACTTACCGCGATGCAACCTGAATTATCCCAAGAGATGTGGAAGTTTTCGGTCACTAGTAAATCCAGGAAAACTCTCCGTGCACTTAAAAATTCGACGAAACAACCAAAGACGCAAAAACTCGACGGGAACTCGCGGTTCTTTTCATCTCAGCTACCGGTCGGGCCGTAGAACCGACGGGAAACACGAGGACAAGAACGCGGGAGCAAGCTTCGATCTGAACACGTCCTGAGCTACTGAGCTCTCACACGGAAGGCGCGAAAATTCTCGCCGATCAGATCGCGTGCCGCGGAAATCGTAGGACAGCGCTGACAATTTTACTCCATCATGGGAAAAAAGAAGTATCACAATGCCAACTCTACTCCTGCCTGATTTTGGTGCCAGATATTAGAGTAGTTGCACAAGCCAGCACTGGAAAAAAAACACATTGGATCTAGAGTCCAGACTCTTAAAAACATCGACAAGAAAAAATACTCTAGATTCAATCAGATTTAAGCTTAAATCAAAAGGAAATCCGCTCCAATTTAGAGGCTTGGTTCTTGATTTAAGCTTAAATCTGATTTGAATCAAAAGTATTTTTTCTTGTTGATGTTTTTAAAAGTCTGGACTCAAGATCCAATGTGTTTTTTTATCCAGTGCATGGCTTTACTAGCCCATTTGAATTTTGCCGCGCTTTAAAAGAGCAGCGAAATTCGAACGAGTCAACCGGACCACGCTCTCACATTGGATCTGGAGTCCAGACTTTTAAAAACATCGACAAGAAAAAGTACTCTTGATTCGATCAGATTCTAGCTTAAATCAATAACCAAGCCTCTTAATTTAAGCGGATTTCCTTTTGATTTAAGCAAAAATCTGATTGAATCAAGAGTATTTTTTCTTGTTAATGTTTTCAAGAGTCTGGACTCAAGATCCAATGTGTTTTTTTTTCCAGTGATCATAAAATGGGAAATTGGCAGATTGTAATGTAGGTCCGCACCTACTTCAGAGTTTGCCAAAATAATCGGATTTTTCATTTTTATTTAGTGTCAAATCATTCTGAACCTTCATAACGATCTGTTTCCAAAGGTATTCCATTGAATCTTACTTGAGGCTCGTAAAATTCAATTTTTCGACTTCCCCTGGTAAAAATTGGCAGTAGAATCTGTGTTCCAAAATAACATAGACCTACAGCCGCCTGTAAGATTTCCAATAGCTTCTGTAGCCGGCTACACAATTTCTTATGGCCTTTTATAGCCGATGGCGATTAAGCAACGCCCTGACGATAAAGTGTATGCTATCCGTTACTAAGTACGGATGGTATAGGACTTAGTGAGTTTTTGGACTACCGCTCTCTTTTTGGGCCGTAGTATCTTGATTTATTTTGCGAGGGAAGCTCCGTACTTTTGAAGGATGCCTGCCATTCCTAATATGTTGGAGCGCCTTCAATTTCGTACGATACTGGGCAATACCTCTGGGGTGAAATTGTTGCTTCAAGCGCCGTGGTACGCTGCGGCGCAGCGCGGCGGGCGGGTAGCCAGCGCAAAACGCGCATTGGCGCCTACAAACCTAACAGGGATACTTCACGCATTGCGTGAAGTATCCCTGTTAGGTTTCTAGGCGCCACTGCGCCGCCGCTCCGCTTTGTGTCAGGCTCGAATATTTACTCTCGTGGAGTCAGCGATGTTCAACTCATGACTTTGAAATGTTTGCACACTCTGTATGGATTATTCTCATTTTAATTGATGAAACCAAATATGTATAGTAAAGGAAAATATAATGTGAGTTTTGTAAAACTGATGGTGATTCAACAAACTTGCGGATTTACAAAGCACACGAAGTTCTACACAATTTCTTATAGCCTTTTATAGCTGATGGCGAAAAAGCAACAGCCAGGCGATAAAGTGTAAAGCCCGGCGACAGGAACTATAGCCCGACTGTTTAATTTTTTATCGCTTCGTGCAGTCCGGCCGTATGATTTTTTCCACTTTCTACAGCCAGCTATGTGATTTTCTATCGCCTTCTTCAGTCGGCTATAAGAACTCCTATGGTATTTTGAAACGCAGCTCCTATCGACAATTTTTACGAGGGTCTCTATTTCAAGATTGGCTTTCAATCAAGTCAAAAAGAAAACTATGCATGACCTCCTTCGGGAAAGGGGCTGTTTAAGGATCAAGTGTGAATTTGAACCACCTCCTCCCCCTCAAAGAAGGCAATTTAGGCTTTGCATGGAGTTATGGAACAAGGTTGGCTCATTTGAATCAAATTATGACTTTGCAGATTTTTTAAATTGTATTTTACTTGTGGAAAAACTTCAGTTACGAGAACCGACTACAGTTCCGAGTTCCTATCAAATATTTTAAAAGTACCAGACTAGGTCAAAGGTTAAATTTTACAGTTCCTATGGAGAGGCGGTACCCGTATAAATACGCACGTTTTCTGCACATATTGTGTATAAGAGATTTAAATATACACTTTCTCAACATGCTCAAGTAAAATTTTGAGCAACTTTGACACACAGCGAAAGACGATTACAAGTAATTTGATAATATTAAAGTGCTTAGTAGGAGCAAGAAACTTCTCTTTAACAAGCAACTCCTCTCGTCACTCAAGCAATAGTTTGCAATCGACATATTATCTAATTGGCTTGATATACCATATAAACCTTAGTACACATTGCCTCTTTCGTTTCATCTTTGCGATACGATCAATAGGTCTCCTAATTAAAGACTGTCCTCATTCGGACCGCGTTTAGCAGAAAGGAACCAAGCCACATTAGCTATTGCTAAATTCAACTGAGTAATTGAATTTTTTGCAAGAGAGCGTTTGTGCGGATTCTTTCGAAAACTTTAGGGAATTTTCTTCGCACCGTGCAGAAAATTTACTGAAATTTGCACAAGAATCTGCACAACACTTTTCATGTAAAAAATTGTAGTATCCAGAAAAATGTGGCAATAGCTGATGTGGCTTGGTTCCTTTCTGCTTACCGCGGCCCATTTATAATGCACCACACGATGCAGCGACGCACAGTGGATCAAGTCGATCGGAGAGGTCGGACAAAATGTGGAAACTTTAAACGCATATAACTCCGTTTATACAAAACTTTGAGGTTCTAAAAGTAGTGCCATTAGTTTCCTCGTGAAATTTACTTCTAGAAGCATCCCTTAAACTTGAAAATTTGACGATTTAACCATTAAAACTTGCAGTTTCAGTCGGCGATTTCAAATCCGACCTCTCTGATTGACTCGATCCACACTGAAAAAAAATTCTCGGCATTTTTACCAAGGTCCGTTGTTACCTTTACCATCTCACTTTTTTTTACCAATTAATGGTTATTTTACCAATACAGACTGGTAAGCTTACCTAAAAACCGGTATTTTTACTGTTTTTTTTTTTTTTTTTTTCAGATAAGAATACCACTTTTATTGGTAATCAATTCCCGGCAACTTTGCCATTTTATCTCGGTAATTCTACCACAGTCGATAAAAAATATTGACGTTTTTACCAAGGTCCAGTAAAATAATCGAGAAAGTTCCATAATTTTACCGAGGTTTCTCGATAAAATTACCAATTTCATAAATGGTAAATTTACCAAGAAAAAACTGGGATCAAATAGAACCCTGAATTCTTGGTAATTTTACCCTTTTCTTAGTAAAAACACCGAGATTTTTTTTTCAGTGCATCAAAACTTGCAGTTTCAGTCGGAGATTTCATATCCGACCTCTTTAATTGACTCGATCCACTGTGCGACGAATAAATTGGATGCACCGATTTGTAGGTTAGTGGGGTCGACCCGGTGAGCTTTGCAACTGCGCATGCTGAGGTGAGCCGGCTTTTCACACATCAGATTCTAGACACCTCGTCGCTCCTCTAACGTAAATGCGTAACTTGATTTCCATATGAGCCCCAAAAAGAATGGCGCTATACCGAGAAGAGGGCTCAAGTTGAAAGTGAGATACTCTCTTACGTCAGAAGGGCGACGACTTGCGTAGCGGCAAATGAGCTCTGTAACAATGAAAGTCAAGGAGACAACATCGGTGCCAAGATGGGATTCGTTTCGCACTTGCATCGCAGAGAGCAGGAGAATGTACCTAATGGACCACTAGACAAGATACGAATTTCAGCATTCTGATACAAGTTTCTTCACCAAAATTTCACGCAAAACACGATGCGCGCAACGAATATTACCGAAATCAACTCTTTCCGTAGATATTGATGATTCTTGGTGCGTGAATTCAAACCACCCGCTCATGAAAACTTAATGCTCTACGTGATTCACATCGCTCGTATCATGAACGTCTCTGCGATAAAAAAATCTGGCAACCTCAATCTTGACACTTTGGCTCAGCTATAGCAAATTACTTATAATTTGAAAGACACATGGTGGGAAATGAACATTGCTCGATTGAGAAGATTGCTGAAACCGTTGTAGTGCGCGATTTGACTCACGTAAAGCTTTGAGTTTCTTGTGAACGGGCAGTTCCAATTCCTCGTAACCAATGTGAAATAAAAATGTTAATAGCTTCGCTAGGAGTTGGTTTCAGTAATTTTCGTTGTGTAAATCGTATTTTACGTGAAATTCTGATTAGGATACATGTATCAGAATGCTTATATTCGTACCTTGTCTAGTATTGAGTCGACGTATGCGAAACCGTCCGATGTCTAAGACAGTGTTTCAGAATTTGATTGGCTAATTTCGTTGTAACTTAACGACACAAGCTGGTTTAAGACGTTAGGAGTGTAGAACAATTTTATAAATAATCCACTAAGTGTAATTAAACGTTTACAAAGGGATCGATCCTATTCATCAGTGTCGGGGGACAAAAGAAACCCACCGCAATTATGAAACCCTGTATTGGACAACTGACGTTTTCGCATACGTCGATTCAATTGAAGCGTTAAGTGCAGAAAGGGCGTACCTCAGTTGTGGTGTTTTGGAATCTCCAGTGCTAATTTATACTTTGGAGGGGAAGAAATTAGACGAATTTTCTGGAATTTTACGTTTTCAGAATTGTAAAATCATAAAGAATGTTCCGTAAAAGTCACAACGCATTACCTACATACTTTCGTAACGAGGTGGTGAAATGGTGCTGGGTCCACACCATTTCGCGGAAAACAAAAACCAAGAAGTTCAACAAATTTTAATTTGAGTCAAAAATTTTGAAAATGGTGTGAGCCCAGCACCATTTCACCACCTTGTTACATACTGTTCGGGCCATTTCTTGGTGGTTTTTTTTTCCTCGTACATAATTTTGTTTCAATCATAACGAATGAGACATTAGCTCATGAAAATCATACATGCTAACAAAGTCAACCAACTCTGTGAATTTTCTCGTGATACTTAAATGAGTGATTTATTGATTTTTTAAATGCTGATGAAAAACAGCAATAAACTAATAAATCATATCTGAACGTAATTTCAATGCTTTCTACTTAGGAATATTAATGAACATGTAAATTAAGAGACGAAATCCGTTTTTTATTCTGAACAAAGGTATTTATTGTTGTTTATACAGGGTGGAACTACGTTTGACAGAACGTAGCCGGAAGGCCTACTTTACATTTTAAAGTTTTGAAGCCTATCGTTTATTAATGTAAATAGTGTGTATTCTTGTGTTCCCCCTGTATTATTTCCCTTTAAAGTTTCTTAATTACTAAATTTTGTCACTTGAAGGTCCTCATCCTTCTTGGCTTAAAATGTTCGTTGTTCTTCTCGGTATTGCCGAAGGAAAAAACTCAGTAGGATTTAACGTAGCACAGTTTAAATTACTATGATGCATACAGAGTGTGCAAAAACTCCATCCTAATCACAAATTTACTTAATATTAAATTTTTGATTTTTTGCTCCTAAGGGACTTTGGCATTGAGACACCTCCTCAAACAGCCAAAGTGAGAAGCTATGAAATGCTCAACTCCGCGAGTTCAAATAATCGCGCCAAACCGAGCAATGGGCGTGAAACCCATCAGCGCCTACGAGGCTGTGGGAATACTTCACGCATTGCGCCAAACGCAATGAGGTTGGCGTGGCACATACTAGCGCCTGCAAGACTGTAAGAATACTTCAAAGCATTGCGCTTATACCAAGGACGTAATTTCTCGGTGTGGTACCTCCCACCAACAGTAAACACGATTTCCCACCAGTGTACACCGCGAGCCTGCAATCCTATGATCAGAGGGTCATGGAGACTTCGCATTCCTTAAGGGTATCTTAGTCTGCAGAAATTGGAAATTGAAGGGAAGAACAGGAAATCAATCTGAGATGAGTCAAACCGAACCAAAGTTATGGTGATTTTCACTTTTAAGTCAACACTGGGAAAAAAAACGCATTGGATCTAGAGTCCAGACTCTTAAAAACATCGACAAGGAAAAATACTCTTGATTCAATCGGATTTTTGCTCCAATCAAGAACCAAGCCTCTTAATTTGAGCGGATTTCCTTTTGATCTAAGAAAAAATCTGATTGAATCAAGAACATTTTTTTCTTTTCAATGTTTTCAAGAGTCTGGACTTTAGATCCAATGTGTTTTTTTTTTCCAGTGAAGAAAATGTAGTAAAGTGTCGAGAAATGTTTATTCAAAGTCCTAAAATGCTATGTTTGGGTATTATGAAATTGCTGAGTCACGATTGAACTTATCCTCCTCCGTGAAGCCAAAAGTAAGGAAACCTCTCTTAACTTATTTTTTAGGACATTTTTTGGAGTGTTCCGCTAGAGGATCGAAATGCAATTTCTTTTGACCTCTAATTCGACGAAAATCGCTTCACTATGAGTGAACCCCGTGGATTCTTTACCCTTTTGCTGGTCAAACATCCATTTACTTTAAACTTGAATCTCAAATGGAACGAATTAAAATAAAAATTAACACTAGCAGAAAACAAATGACGTCACTGAGAGAGTTGGCTCTTTATATATTTGAGAGAATACACTGGAAAAAAACATTGGATCTTGAGCCCGGAGTCTTGAAAACATTGATAAGAAAAAATACTCATGATTCAATCGGATTTTTGCTTGAATCAATACGAAATCCGCTTAAATTAAGAGGCTTGGTTCTTGATTTAGGCTAGATTCTGATTGAATCAAGAGTACTTTCTCTTGTCGATATTTTTAAGAGTCTGGACTCTAGATCCAATGTGTTTTTATTCCAGTATATAATGGGCCTGTTGCAAATTTTGTTAGAGCAAACACAAGAGATGTTCCTTACAAGTAGATAATGTCTCAAAAATCACGATGAGTGAGTCGGCAAACTCTGAAATGCACTCCTAACTTCACAATCTGCGTGCGAAATTTGCGTTTTTTCAAGCTTCCCGCTTCAAAAAGGATACTACGGCACAGGTGAACATTTCGTTGGAAGATTAATTCCATTCAATCCCTGCTCAACATGGCCGACGCTTTCGCGCTCAAGTTGAGGAGAGCACGAGGTCAATGAAGGCGGATATCTATCAGCGCGCGAAAAATGTGAATGTAAACTCGCCGAATGTTAAGAGGTAGTTAGAATCATCGTCTCATCACATGTGTATTGGCAGATTGGCGTCGGCTATGTTGTATATTGCGTGGTATCCTTGCGAGCAGGGGTTGGATGGAATGACTCCTCCAACGAAATGTTCACCTTTGGCGTGGTATCGTTTAAGAGGCTGGAAGCTCGAAAAAACGCTGATTTTTTATGCAAATTTTGAAGTAAGGAGTGCAATTCAGACTTTGCCGATGCGCACATCGTGATTTTTGAAACGTTTCCAATGAGGGACAACTTTCATTTTTGATCCAGCAAAAGTTTGCAGCGGTCCTATTGAGGCATTTGGATTACGTTTGTATGTTCGTATAGCATCATGCCACTTACAAAAAAACTAAATAAAAAATAAAATCAACCAAAACACCAAAGAACCAAAAGATAAGAAAAATACTTCTTATTCCATCTGTAATTTTAGGGAACAAGTGATCATGATTTACAGAAATAAACAAAGATGTAGTTTACTGATCCATTACAGGAAAACAAATTCCAAAAGAACCAAAAGATAATATAACCATAAGGAGATGTGCTCAGGTAACAAAAAATCCTGACATTAGTAAGATTAGGGTGTTTAGTAGAGGAATATCTATAAATCTTATTTGAATAATTTTGTGAGGAGGTCAGATCGATCCTGTTAAACAAAGATGTAATTTACTTATCCATTCCAGAAAAACTAATTCCAAAAGAACCAAAAGATAATATAACCACCAGGAGATGTGCAAAAGGGATTTAACAATCAATAAATTTAAAAATTCAAAGATTAGACTGGCGATATCTATCTTATTAGGGTCATATTTTTTAGCATTTCAAAGATATGAATACCTGAATTCTAATTTTAGGTTTAATGATAGTGTATTTGGAAATTCTTTTTTTATTTTGACTGGATTTCATGGATTACACGTAGTGATTGGATTAATCTTCACAACAGTTATAACAATCCAGCTAATCACAAAAAAAAAAAATTAGATTGGTAAATCTACACGGATTTGAATACTTCATCTGATCCATCTTTGCAATCGGCGTCTCCTGCCTGGGTGTCCTTGGATGTCCACCCTCATGGGGCGGACTGTGGCATCAACTTAAGGGCTGGTGGTGTCGTCATGTCAGGGGTGGGCGTGAATCCAGTCGACTTTCGAAGCACTTTCTCCACCTTTTCGCGGCACCATGGGCATGAAAAGTCTTTGCCGACCTCGGTTGCCATCCTTGCTGTGCAGGCAGTGCACATTTCATGTTTGCATGGGAGCAGGATGGTATTTCTCTTGGACTTGGCGCAGATATGGCAAACTGCGGGGGAAAAAATAGTTCATTTAGTAGTTTCTCAGAATGAGAGGAACCCAATGGATGGCATGAGAAAACGACCATGACTGAGGCATCTTAAAGCGAAGGGAGCAAATTCTATTTTACTAATGAGTTCAGCACCGGAAAAAAAACACATTGGATCTAGAGTCCAGACTCTTGAAAACATCGACAAGAAAAAGGACTCTTGATTCAATCAGATTTAAGCTTAAATCAAAAGGAAATCCGCTCAAGTTAAGAGGCTTGGTTCTTGATTTGAGCTTAAATCTGATTGAATCAAGAGTGTTTTTTCTTGTCGATGTTTTTAAGTGTCTAGACTCTAGATCCAATGTGTTTTTTTTTCCAGTGAAGATTACGTAAGAGTACTATAGCGTGGGGAGGCTCATCAACAAAATGGACTTTGCTCACTCTGATGATGCCTCGACTACGAACCAGGACTTACCATGAAACTGAGGCATTTATTAAGATAATGAAAGTAATAAAATCAAGAATAGGTCAAAAGAAAACCTACCGCACAGTGGGGCCCTCTGTGGACAAAAATAAAAAATTCACAACTCGTCATGTGAAATTTTTTTTTTGGAGTTTGTCATTTTGAAGATATTTTTGACTCACAATCATTGTTCGTTTTCAAATTTTTTGTTAAAAACTACTTCAAATTTTGGCAGAAAGTGGACGAAAAATGGGTCGAGAAATACACGGGAAAAAGACGTCGACTTCAAAGGAAGATTTCTCGCTTGAGACGCGAAATGCTCTGGGTGGTCGACATTTTTTTAATCCTCAGATATCCAACTTCAATTCTACCAAAAAGATCTTGCGATTTTTTGCGACTATCAGAGATATTTGAAGTTAAAGTTTAGGTGTTTCTCGTTGCTTTCACATTGTTAACATAGGGCTGATTCGAGGTTGCCAACTTCTTTTCACCATCAGAATTTGACACAACAATGATGATAACGCTTGGATTATCTATAGATCTGCGGCACGTCGGGCATACAATTGCAAGTTTTCAAGTGCTTTGCGATACATCGATCGATCAACCATTTGAACCTATGACGAACAAGGTGTTCGCATCAAACACTTTAATAATCGATTCTTTATATCACAGCTTCAAATGGGGAATATCGGTAAATCGATCATTCACACCTCGCCACTGTATTGCCCTGTAAAAAGGATAGCGGAGCGGTACCTCTGAAATATATTGCACTGTTTTTTTTTAGACATGCACTGGAAAAAAACACATTGGATCTAGAGTCCAGACTCTTGGAAACATTGACAAGAAAAAGAACTCTTGATTCCATCGGATTTAGGCTTAAATCAAGAACCAAGCCTCTTAATTTGAGCGGATTTCCTTTTGATTTGAGCTTAAATCTCATTGAATCAAGAGTCCTTTTTCTTGTCAATGTTTTCAAGAGCCTGTACTCTAGATCCAATGTGTTTTTGTTTCCAGAGTACATAAAGGGGAATATTTAGAAACGTACCCTCTGGATGGTCGTCAGAACAAGATTCATCGCCGCTCACTGACTTGCTCCCTGGAGACGGCGGTTGAGCAGGAGCACGGTTGGGACTTCTCGGTGTTCGGTTAGGCGTAGGGGTAACTGTACTCGATACTGGTGACCCTGATGAAAAACAAATTTAGATCATTTACTCTGATTCAAAGAACCTTCAGAAAAATGAGAACTTCCTATGTATCAGTGATAAGCCACACTGGAAAAAAAACACATTGATTCTAGATTCCAGACTCTTAAAAACATCGACAAGAAAAAGTATTCTTGATTCAATCAGAATCTAGCTTAAATCAAGAACCAAAGCCTCTTAATTTAAGCGGATTTCGTTTTGATTCAAGCAAAAATCCGATTGAATCAAGAGTATTTTTTCTTGTCAATGTTTTCAAGAGTCTGGACTCTAGATCCAATGTGTTTTTTTCCCAGTGCATCTTGGAGTCCCTTTATACTGAGAGTAAAGACAATGCGAATCCATTTCTGATTGGTTCGGATCTTTTAGGCCTATATACTGCTGTGATGGCGAGGAGAGCAGAAAGTGCAAAAATAAAGTTTTCAGAAAACAGTGAGCGGTGGTCTAGAGCCGATTTTTGAAATTATAAAGGTAAAGCACCTATGGTACGCATCGGACACCGATAGAGGTATAGCAATCCGTGGGATCCGGAAGGGCAATCCGAAAGGATATTCGAAAGAAAAACGCCATATGAACCTTCAGACGTTGCCAAGTTTTCTCTGAAAAACAAAGAATTTTCGGGAGGAATTGTTCCTGAAAATTTCCCAGATTTGTCCGTAGATAATCGTCAGAAATCAGCAAAATTTTGAGTGGAAATCACGGGTTCTTTTTCGTGTAAAGACATGAGTCTGCCGATGTACATACCCTGTTTTCACTTCGAAAGAAGAAACAACATAGTCGGCCCGAAACATTGACAAAAAAAAAACAACTTAAATCGGGACGAAAGTCGCAAATAATAAAAAGAACACATCAAATAATAACTGCGCTGATATGGATGGACTCAGTAGCATTTATCACCAGTTCTTCCTTTCGGGCCTAGATGGAGCTGAAACACGTGAATAATCTGTTTCGATGTGCTTTGTTTCAAGTTGCACTTACTCGTTTAGTTTGGTTGCACCATCAGTCTCACAATAACAACGGTGAGGCTCATAGTGTCTTTCTTTTAATTTTCTTGTTTTGCCGGTTGAAAATGCGGGTGTAATCCCTGCGAAACGTCCCGGGTTCTCTGTTATATTTTATGTGTTTTTTTTATTATTTGCGGCCTTGGTCCCAGTTTAAGGCCTTGTCCACACGAGCGCAGTTCGCGGAACTTATTCCTCGAACTTGCTCAGTTCCCGGAACTTATTCCTTGAAACGAGGCATGCTGTCCACACGGGTTCGTCCGAACTGGAACCGGAACTTCAATAAAACTATACAATTATTGCAAAATAATAGATTATTATGACCGCCAAAGTAACAAAAATAAATGTCAAGATCATATGTAAAGGACGTGAAAAACAAAAACAAGCAAATTCACATCAAAAGAAACATATTTAGAAGCTCGGAGCACGGGGGAAATTCCAGGTTTTGGAGGAATAAGTTTCAGCTCAGCAAAAAACTTGTTCCGGGAACAAGTTCCTCGNTCAGATGTAAGAACTGAAGTTTCAGATGTGTGATCCGAACCTCGACAGCTAGACCTCAAGTGTTCAGATACTCAATCCGAAAACTTCAGAGATCCATATGACCTAAACTTCGGGTCCCACGCAAGATGTTTTTTTCTCCGCGTACAATTGCAAGTTTTCAAGTGCTTTGCGATACATCGATCAATCAACCATTTAAACCTATGACAAACAAGGTGTTCGCAATAAACACCTTAATAATCGATTCTTTATATCACAGCTTCAAATGGAGAATATCGGTAAATCGATCATTCACACCTCGCCACTGTATTGCCCTGTAAAAAGAATAGCAGTGCGGTACCTCTGAAATATATTGCACTGGTTTTTTTTAAACATATGTAAAGGGGAATATTTAGAAACGTACCCTCTGGATGGTCGTCAGAACAAGATTCATCGCCGCTCAATGACTTGCTCCCTGGAGACGGTGGTAGAGAACGGTTGGGACTTCTCGGTGTTCGGTTGGGCGTAGGGCTAACTGTGCTCGATACTGGTGACCCTGATGAAAAAAAAATTAAGATCATTTACTGTGATTCAAAGAACCTCCAGAAAAATGAGAACTTACTACATAGGGTGTCCCGAAACAACTGAGACCAAGTCTGTAATGCGGAAAGTATGATAGATATCGAAATGCGGTTTGTGAGAGGTTGTAGTCCATACTATTAGCTATCAAACCTCAAAGTTTGAGATTATTCGGCTGAAAACTCACCGAGTTATAACATTTTTTTGGGGGACGAGGTGAACGGAGCCCTCCACTATTTTCGAGTAACATTTTTCATTTCGCGAACAGTTTTTGAGTGGCGCTGCAGATCGCGACACTGTGGATCAGGTGGAGGGATGAAGTGGTCACTGTTCTGGATGCAGGTTTAATCCTGTTAAAAAGTGTTTTCATCGCAATCGTCCGCGGGAAAGCTCAGTGCAGCCGAAACCATCAAGCGTGACCGAGTGTTTTCTCGCGAAGCGCAATGAGTTCGCCCGCTGAGTTGAAACAAAGCTGCCGACTTTCGACCCTCGGAAAAGCATTTATGCCGACGAAGAATGGTACTTTTCCCAAGTCGATTTAGTCCATAAGCAGCTGTCATCTCATTTAAAGTACCGAAGTCAGAAAGGCCACGGCAAGCGCGATAGCGAATGGCATAACGTTGTTCTTGTTTCAACTCAGTGGAGAAACTGAAAACACGGCATCACTGCTGATGTATTTGCTCCCTATCTTTGCATAGAGAGTTTGTCCTGTTGTAGAGGTGCTCTCAGGATAGCGTGGGATATCCCCTCCATTTTGGCCTCAACTTGAGAGCTGTTTTTGAGCTTGGGAGATGATTTCTGAGAAAACCAGTGGCACCATCGTGTTTCTCGCGAACTGTTACATAAGAATCAACAGTCAAATCGCAAATTCCTCACACATGCAACATCTCCAATATATCTTATCTTATGTGAACTCACCTGTCGGACGAACATGGACATGCATGTTCGGCGAGTGTAGCGAGGCTCCGAACCTCTCGGCAGGGTCGGTCATCATGTTGAGGAGGACCGTTCTCAACCACGACGGCACCGGCTCGTCGGCCTCGGGTTGGTACAACTCCAGAAGGCCGTCCACTCGTTCTATCATCTGTGAAGTCGGCGACCTCGGCGTTGACGCCTGTTGCCCCGGCGATGGCCCTGATAATACCGCTTGCAGCGGCGGAGGTGTGATCGGAGAGGGCCGTAATCCTGCCAAGCGCGATTGTGGAGGTAGAGATCGTGGGGGTGATTGTGGTGGTGATGTCGCCCGTGATGATGGTGAGGGTGGTGGTGGTGGGGTTGGTGATGCCGTTCGTGATGATGGTTGCGGTGGTAGTGCCGGTGGTGTAGGTCCTGTTAAAGTGGATGCTAACAGCAGTGCTCGCAATGGCACTCTTGACGTCAATTGATCGACCAGTCGGTTGCGGTCTGAATTTCCTGGTGTGTGATGAATCAACACAATATTGATTAACAAATTGAAATATTAATTGGGGATTTGTTGGATATGTATTTGTATCCGCATTCACGCTGAAAAAAAAAAAAAAAAAAAAAAAAAAAAAAAAATTGGTAGAATTTACCATTCCTTCACGTTGTGGAAATGCAGCGTAAAGGATTGGTAAAATCTGCCAATCTTCAAGTCGATTCTGCGAGAGGAATGGTTACCTCACGGAAAAAATTAAATTGCTGATTCAACAATTCAATCGCTAAAAACGGTGAGTGCAATGTTTCAATGTAGATTTTACAACAAAAAAATGCTACTTTAACCACCCCAGTGGTTAAATTAGTTTACAATGTGGTTAGAGTGGCATTTTTGGGTTGTAAAATCTACGTTGAAACATTGCACTCACTGTTTCTAGCAATTGAATGGTTGAATCAGCAATTTATTTTTTTCAGGGCTGTACTGCCGTGCTAAGGAAGAACGCCGTATGAACCTTCAGGCGTTGCCAAATTTCCTTTGATAAGACACGGATTTCCTGGTAAACTTATGAGTATTTTTCTCCCAATTTTTCAGATGATTATGTTTGCAATTTCACCTAAATCTCCTGAAAATTTCAAAGAAAAATATTCATAACTTCCCTCAAAACTAGGCATTTTATCGAAGGAAATTTTGCAACTCTCGAATGTTCATACAGCATTCTTCCTTAGCACGGCAGTGTGCCAGTATATAGAAACGTTTACCATTCTTCTGGCAGAATTGACTCTGCATGAATTAACCCTGTGTAAAATACAGCATGAAGGAATGGTAAATTCTACTAACATTTCTTGTCAGTGTGATATTATGAAACGAAACAAGAAGTATTAGGGGTTATCCCCTAAAATTGTGGCAGTGCCGCAATGTGTTTGATGATATGGACATTTTCAATTGATTGTTGTAGTTTTAAATTCGTGCAAACGATCGCAATACAGCATATTTTGAACCGATGGAATCAACCACAGACATCAAAACAGGCATCTACTCATCAATTATCGGAGGCAGATGGGATGAGCCCGACCATGTAGAGACTAATCATTTTCGACAAGAGGAGCCCCTTCAATCAGTAGATGAGCAACACTCATAGCACTTCAATGACTCTGACGCGTAAATAGACTGCATTTTGCAATTTGGAACTATGATTTCTAGCTCGGTTTAATGATTTAAAAACAACGTATGTACTATCAGTTTCCCTGTGCACATAAGTGTTTTTACAGATGAGCTAGGGATTATAGTTCCGAATTGCCAAATGAAGTCCATATATACCATGCTGTTGCAATTTATTACAACCTGTGACTTGGGTATCGACATGCCAAAGTAGGAATATTGAAATCGAATCGATCGACGAAGACCGAAACCACGTACCTCCATTGCGGCGTTTCAAAATTTTCGCTCCAACTTCGATTTTTTGAGGAGAAACAAGCCAACTTTAAAGCTTGAAATTTAATAATATTAATAATATTTATATTTATAAATATATTAATTATTTATATTATACTAGGGGCTTATGGGGCTGCTTCGCAGCCCCTTATTTTTCCTGTACACTTTTCACTTTCACATGTTTTTTTTTTTTTATTTATTTTCATTTAATTTTCTGTTTTGTCTTTGAATCGGGTCTAATTATTTTTTTGAGAGAATAAATATAACAAATGTTTTCAAAAATTGTAATTTTATTTAGTAAACTTTAAACTAAAATTTTGTTTTAATCTTCATACAAAANATAATATTTATACGTAATATTTTGCACACAGGGAAGAAAAATTAAGGAGATTGATTAGTTTTTCAAAAAAAAAAATGAAGTAGGACAGGAAGTCTACTGCGTCGAAAGAGGTATCCGGTTTCGCAATTTGGCCGTTTCGGTTTGTGTCGCAGGCAATTAGTCAAATCAGGTATTTTGCAGGGCTGGATTAAGGTCTAACGGCAAAGAAGTTAGGATCTCAAAGGCACAGATCCCAGGGCCGGATTAAGGGGGTGGCCACATGGGCCGCGGCCCATGGCGGCAAATTCTGCAATTTTTTTAAATGTAGGTATAAAAACAATCGGATTCAGAAAAAAAATTATCAATGAGAAAAGGGGACAAAATCTTTCTTTCCTGAGAGTACTGTTATTTCTAATTTTATCGTTCTTCGGTGATAAAAGAGACAGCATCTTTAATTAGTCGAGTTAAGAGAGGAACTAAACACGCAATTTGGCCTGGAGCTCAGCGCAGAGAAGAATGATGGCGAGGACTTGAGATGAAAAGGACAAGCCCTCGGCACGGCGCACAGTGCAGTGTCCCATGGACAAAACTCGAAAAATTCGACTTTGATGGATGATGAAAATGACCGGTGGGTTGAAGAGAAGGATAGTCAGGGGGAAAAAATTCGGAGTTTGTTGACATGAAAATATCATTGGAGGGAGGGGAGAGGAGGGGAAACCACGGTGACCGCGCGGATGCACTGATAACAGAAATTGCGCAGCGCGCATCATGGGTTGTGACAGGTGATACTTGCTATCAGCGTGCAGAGGATGGATCAAACTGGCATACCTAGTTGTGAGGTAAGTTTTTCTTCACAAAAACTCTTTTCATTATTTTTATTTTTCAAATTCAGAACCATTCAGTAGGGTATTTCTTTGATGATGCGAAAAAATTGGTTCATTCCATCTTTCCATCTTTCCATCTTTAAACAGAGATTAAAAAAATATATCAAAATATATCAACGTAATTTTTTGATATGTTGTTCAGAATACCTTCCAGATTCAGAATATGTTTAGTTTTTAGCCCTAAACAGCCCTAAATCGACGGAATCATCATTTTTGTGACCTTAAGTCAGGGCTCAGGCGCGCACTGAGCAGCATATTGGCTTGTTTTTACAACAGCTATACGTGAGACCTAAGAGAGCCAGTGTGCATGCATGAGTTGAGCCATGTTTTTTGATAAGTTGTTAGAATGATGTTTCAAATTCATAATCTATTTGATTTCTACTCAATTAGACTTCAAATTTAACGACAAATATGGCGTCCGTCCTTTCATGTCAGAAACGAACCACGTGATTGGTAAATGAGATGTGATAATGTATTTAAACAGAGATTTAAAAAATATATCTGTGGGGCCGGAAAAGGGCCAAAACGATACTCCTCCTTTCATTTAACCATGACGGATGGCGGCGTTTTAAATACCATAACAGAGACAAATTCAACGGCAACATGCAGTATTTGTGGTGCCAAACCTAATGACATGAATTCCAAAAACGTTTTTAACCGGGTACCAGATTCTGAGAAGTATAAGTATGGGATGTCAGTTCTACATTGCCGGATCCGATGTTTAGAATGTTGCCTAAGCATCGCCTACAGATTAAAGTTTAAGCAGTGGCAGAAAACTGCGCCGTATTTGAGTACTAACAATGAAACGAAATTAAAAATCCAAAGTGATTTTAAAAGTCAACTAGCTCTTTCAATTTCAAAACCAAAACAAGGCTATGGATCCACAAATGACGGGAACACTGCCCGTACGTTTTTTAAAAATTATAGAATCAGTGCTGCCATCAATGGCCTTAGCGAGGAACTCCTCAAAAATTTTTATTTGATTTTAAGATTGTTAAATTGTAAAGATTACCTGAATATCCAAAAATTTCAAAATTTAACGAACACGACTTTCGATCTCTATTTAGAACTGTATACTCTTGGTACAAGATGTCCGTTACAGTGCATAAGATTTTAGTCCATGGCCCGGCTATAATCCTTCATTTTGAACTGCCGATTGGTCGGATGGGTGAGGATGGGTTAGAGTCAACCCATAAAGACACCAAACGAGAGAGGAAAGATCACACGCGAAAAGATACCAGAGTGCATTCAAATACAGACCTGATGAATAGATTGGTGTTGAGATCTGACCCATTCTTAGCCTCCTTTTCAAAATGAAGGTACAAAGAGAGACAAGGATTTAGAAGATTATATTTTGGAGCCCCAACTCTCCTCTCTAGCCACTATGTGTGGACCACTTTCAATTGATTGCCCAGAAAGTGCTGAAGAAAATTAGAGATGATCCAAAATTGCGTTTAGTCCTGGTCGCGTAAGTTCCTGTTCTATCATTTGATCTCAGTAAACTGATAATTTGTTATATTTTTAGATGTTAATATATTTCGTATGCCTGACTGCATTTTCATACTTTAAAGACTGATTTTCTTCTCTCCTTGAATATATTTTGAAGACTGTTTTTTTTTTCCGCCTCTTATAACCCGGTATTTTTTATTATGATGTTGTTACCATGTATTATATTTGTATCGTGTGAGTTTACCGTATGTTTTTGAAGAGACTTTTCGTGCTATGGTGCCTATACTGATTGTTCCTACTTTTTGTAAAATTTTATAGTTTCTTTGTTAAGTCTTGTTTCTTTTCATTTTTGTTCAACGCTTCTGAGCAAGAGCTCTGGTCCATTATATTTAAGAGGGTTGTTTGTTTTTTGTTCCAATTTGTCTACCTATCGTAATTTGAATGTGATTGTATCAATATATTAAGCGTTTACTGTTTCATTATAATCCTTTGTTTTCCAAATTACCTCGAATCATTAAGTCGCACATGAATTATACGTATAGGTACCTGGTTTCAACTTGTCCTATATGCTCTTCGATCAACAATAATTTATCGTTTTTTTTTTGACGGGATCGATTTCAGTCTTAGTGTTACAGTCAAGTGTTATAGGTGCCGCTATAAAAATTTGACTTCATCCAATAATAGCATGTACAAACAGCTTTCATACTAAATTTCACTTCTCTACTTGCGTCCGTCAAACGCTCACTTTTCAGTATCACTGAGCCCCCCC
>NW_017547142.1:4350548-4417409 GCF_001854935.1 Bemisia tabaci | reverse complement strand
CCCGGCCCGCAAATAAGTGACTTTCGGAAAATTTGACCCCATTCAACAATGGCCCATATCAATAAGAAGTCTCATGTCAAATTTCGCCACTCTGTGCTTCTGACTTCAAGCTACGATGTTTGTAACGACCGCTTAAACGCTCACTTTTAAGTATCACTACTTCCGCCCCCGCCCCCTTCCTCAAAGTGTCACTCGAAAAAAACCTCATCTAACGATGACCTACATATTTGGGATCCTTCATACCAAAGTTCACTTCTCTATCTGCTTTCGTCTTCGAGCTATGAGTTCGGCCCCTAACACCTAAACGCTCGCCTTAAACTAGCACTTCTTCCGCCCCCCTCCCCCTCCCCAAAGTGTCACTCGAAAAATTAGACCTTATTTAAATAACGGCTACATGCTGAGGACCCCTCATACCAAATTACACTTCTCTATCTGCTTTCGTCTTCAATCTATGAGTTCAGTCTCTAACACCCAAACGCTCGCCTTAAATTATCACTATTTCCGCCCCCTCCCCAAAGTGTCACTCGAAAAATTTGACCTCATCCAACGATAGCCTACATGTTCAGGACCTCCAAAACCAAATTTCACTCCTCTATCTGCTTTTGTCTTCGAGCTATGATTTTTGTCCCTAACCGCCATAAGGACACTGCACTGTGCGGCGGAAGTTAAAATTATTAAACCACATTCATGTTTGTTCTTTCAATTTTTTGGTTCAATTATTATGAACGGAGGACCTTGTTCACACAGAGATATGTTTACGGAACTTAACTTCCGCACAAAGTTCCGTGAAATTTAGCTAGTAGTGTTGACAGGGCTTTCGCAGAAAATGTATTCCACGAGTAGGAGAACGCTTCCTATGCACTCCTCCCCTTCCGGCACGATCACTTGATGGTTTTTATTGATATTTCAAAACGAATGAGAAGAGGGCGGCAAAATACAGAGGCGGCCCATGGGCGGCAAGTAGGTAAATCCGGCCCTGGTATTTTGTAAAATGCCTAGGGAAGTAGTCAAATAATCTTACTTGGATTGGATTTTTTGCTGATTTTAGACAAAATAATTATTCTCTAAAGTTGATTAGGAGTTTCTGTAATAATTGGCATCATACAATTGTAAATAAATTAAATCTAGTCCTTAAACGAGCTTTCATCTCGGGATTTTCAGCATGTCATATAAAATCAACTTTTTAAAATTCTGAAAGTTAAAATATTTGAGGAGCATTTGGAGGGCAAAGTACAAGATAAGTTGGTAGTTTTGATGAATTATTACTTTCAAGACAACGGAAACTTAACAGTTCCACGTCGAAAACACACAAGTCTTTGTGAATCATCAAAATTTGACTATCTGCCTTTGAAATTGATGAAATGCTTGACTTGACTATTTGCCTGCGACATCTGCACGTTGGACATGCAAACTAAATTTTAAGTCCTTTAAATATTCATGGAATGTGATGCATTGAATTGTAAAAGTCACCTTTAATGGACCACTAAAGAAGGTACGAATTGCAGCATTCTGATACAGGTTTCTTAAACAAAATATCACGTAAATTGCGATGCGCACAGAAAAAATTACCGAAATCAACTCCTTACGAAGACATTAAATGATTTTTGATGCGTGAATTCAAACCACCCGCTCAAGAAAACTCAATGCTCTACGTGAATCACATCGCGCGCTAAACACTGCAGATTGCGAAACGACGGGTGGCGCGACTGCGGATTGCACAGGAGTTAGGGCGCTCGTTAGATGTAAACAAACTTTGGCCGCGGGATTGAAGAATCGAATCTCTAAATTGAATCGGACATCTGAGGAACTAACGAACAGCTTGTGGGCTGTAAAAATTGACGACCTGTAATACAGATGGACAAGATTCTAAAAACTCTCTGACTTTTAAAAAGAGGTGGCGGGGGATTCAAAACAAGTTCATGCTGTACATGCTAAAGTAGGTTTTATATATGAAGCGTACAATTTATTAAAAATTAGAAATTTAGAAAATATTGACTCATCAAAAACTAATTAGCAATAAATGTATAGACATGAATTATGGTTTGTGTTGTAACGTCACCATCAACTGGTACCCTGGATGTGACCTCAAAATGCCATTATCAAGACGTCATCCAAGGATGACTCCATGACGTCATCAACGAGACTCGTTTCCATCGACGTCATCGACAGGTGCCTCCATGACGTCATCAACGGATGAGTCTATGGCGTCCTTGATGGGTGTCCCGATGACGTGATTGGGGGGGGGGGATTGCTGGTAGATATAGAATTGTCATTTTCTCAACTTAGGGGGATTAAAATACAAGAGGAGAAAGGTAAGGCCTTGTCTCCACGGGACGTTTTCATAGGATTTGCCCCAAGTTCGAATCGCAGGAATGAAACTTCTGGGATTTTTCCCAGTTACCGTCTCCACGGGACGAGGCTCATACAGTCCTGCGACTAGTTTGTGCGAGAAGATAAATTAGATAAAGTCGAGTATTTAACCGGGATTAAAATATTAATTGCACTCAATTGACAATTATACACATTATTTTAACGAAACAAACATTAACAATGGAGTAATGAATAAAAATATCGCACAATTCGTTTCAATTCTTCCTCTCCTCTCAGTGGGTCCTATAGGGGTACAAGTACCATACTTGGTACTGGGAAAAATATTGATTAACTCAATATTTTTTTCTCAACTTCGTAAGCGGAATTTAACGCTGGGACAAATCTCGTGAAACGGCCCGTGGAGACAAGGCCTAAAGAAAAGAGTAAAAACATTTAGAGCGAAAAGAATCACTCTCAAAAATGGGCAACCACTGTTTGACCAGTTATTCCGATTAATCAGTCCACTGCCCCTTCTTTTATATCGACACAATTCCCCTTTATCTGCACTTCTCTGTAATATACCGTTAAAAAAAGGCAGCGTTCGGCCCGCAGTTCGGACAAGAAAACTTCTAAAAGTCAAAGTTCTAAAATGAGCCACACGCTTCATATAGGTATTGTTCATATATTCTCGCGGAGCGCCCTAACTCCTGTGCAATCCGCAGTCGCGCCACCACCGTCGTTTTGCAATCTGCACCCGAAATCTATTGCTGACAGCTCCCGTGTCCGGCACCGTGACGCGGTCTGCAAAATAATAAGCTGGCAACCTCAATTTTGACGCTTTGACTCAGCTATATAGCAAATCACTTATAGTTTGAAAAACACATGGTGGGAAATGAACATTGCTCGCTTGAGAAGCTTGCTGAAACCGTTGTGGTGCACGATTTGACTCAAGTAGAGGTTTGACTTTCTTGTGAGCGGGCAGTTCAAATTCCTCGGAACCAATGTGAAATAAAAACGTTAATATCTTCGTTAGGAATTGGTTTCGAAAATTTTCGTTGCACGAATCGTGTTCTTCGTGAAATTCTGGTAAAGAAACATGTATCACATTGCTTAAATTCGTATCTTGTCTAGTGGTCCATTGTTTTGCTTATTATTCGCTAATTTTCCTTATATTTCAAATGTTTACATTTTGATGGCACTTCTACTTTGATGTCTTTGCCCACTAAAGATAATTTACCGTGATTTCGAGCGGAAAATTTGCTGCCGTAAAAATTAAGCCGATACGAACTTACCACTTGGCGGCCAAGATCTACTTCTGCGCGGAGCCCTCGGATTGTCTGCCTCTGCAGTCCTCGAGTCCCTTATATCCGATCTTCGTCTAGGTTCATGGACCTCTGCTCTCATTCTGCCAGCGTGCCTGTCAATATTTCATTATTATACCCTCTTTTTTCGCTGATTTGACGTATACTCCGTGCGGCAACTACAGCTATCTACTTGCATTACTTTACTTAATTTTTTTTTATTTACACTGGAAAAAAACACATTGGATCTAGAGTCCAAACTCTTAAAAACATGGACAAGAAAAAGTGCTCTCAATTCAATCATAATCTACCTTATATCAAGAACCAAACCTCTTAATTTAAGCGGATTTCGTTGGGATTCAAGCAGAAATCCGATTGAATCAAGAGTACTCTTTCTTGTCAATGTTTTCAGGAGTCTGGACACTAGATCCAATGTGTTTTTTTCCCAGTGTATCTCTACGGCTGCCGCACAGTAGATCGATTCGATTAAAGAGGTCGGACATGAAATTTTTGACCAAAGCTGCAAATTTTGATGTTTATTTCGTCACATTTTAAATGTCAAGGGGTGGTGAGAGAAGAAAATTTCACGACAAATAACCAATGGAATCACTTTCAGAACCTCAAATTTTTGTATAGGTGGAGTTATAAGCGTTTAAAGTTTCCAAATTTCGTCCGACCTCTCCAATTGACTCGATCCACCATGAGCTGTCCACACACTGGAAAAAAAAACACATTGGATCCAGAGTCCAGACTCTTAAAATCATCGACAAGAAAAAATACTCTTGATTCAATCAGATTTAAACTTAAACCAAGAACCAAGCCTCTTAATTTGAGCGGATTTCCGTTTTATTTAACCTTAAATCTGCTTGAATCAAGAGTCTTTTTTCTTGTCAATGTTTTCATGAGTCTGGACTCTAGATCAAATGTGTTTTTTTTTTCCAGTGCAGGGATCAGGGCGATTGTTCATATTCGTTGCGGGCCTTTCAATTTTTCAAGGATTCAGGCCTAGAGGAGTATATTTCAGCATCGATCCACTCAATATTTCCGTAAAAATTTGTCGCCACTACTAGTACTACTACTAGAACCCGGGAGCAATAAATTGAATAAGACGCGCAGGCTACTAGACTAACCTTGCAAGCAACCTCTTGGTTAAAGACGCGAATGAACGACGGGAACAATATGGAGAAAATTAATATATTTTTAACTCCCACTTTCACTGGTGTGTTCATTGGTCTCGCATTAAGTATGTATGGACGTTGATAGAAAAAACAACTTAACTGGCCCGAAACACTACAACAAAGGAACAACTTAAAACGGGACTGAGGCCGCAAATAATAAAAAGAAACACATAAAATAAAATAAGAAGTTGCACTTGTTCGTTTATTTTGAACACAAAACACACTATCACTGTGAACTATCAGTCTCACAATAACAACGGTGAGGCTCATAGTGTCCTTTGAATTTTCTTGTTTTGCCGGTTGAAAATGCGGGTGTGATCCCTGATTCCCTGCGAAACGTCCCGGCTTTCATATTTTATTTTATGTGATTCTTTTTATTATTGGCGGCCTTTGCCCCGTTTTAAGTTGTTTCTTTATGAATGTGGATTTGACTTATAATCATTACCATTATTATAGGGTCACTGCCTTTCATGAGTTAATTTTTTTGTGTGGTTATATCTACAGACTCTCCGGAAAAAATCCTTCGATATTTTGCTGACATCAGGAAAAATAAGAAATTTTGATGTACTCAAAAATCACGGTTCGTGTAACTGAGACATTGTTCTCCGTGTAGCCAGGTGCGTAACCACCATTAGTTTTTCTTTCCTATGTATTCGCTTTTCGTTGACTTTGCTTTTCTGGCAGATAGTTTTGTGACAACCGATTTCATCCCTCGAGTTTTTTCCTTATGAACGAAGAGCTTGGAGCACAAGGCGCATAAGTACAGTTTTTACTATTTCGAGATTACGTGTTAGAAGTTTTGAAATTACACGGATCCTTGAGGCAGACAACAGTTCAAACTGACCTTTTTGATGCTTAATAATTGCAATTTGGGGGCAAATTTTTCTCAAAATATGCAATCAGACTACTTTAACTTGAAATGGAGATGTTGCACGTGTGAGGAATTTGCGATTTGACTGTTGATTCTTATATAAAAGTTCGTGAGAAACACGATGGTACAACTGGTTTTCTTTGAAATCAACTCCCAAGCTCAAAAAAGCTCTCAAGTTGAGGCCAAAATAGAGGGGATATCCCACGCTATCCTGAGAGTCCACCTCTACATCAAGTCAAACTATCCATACAAAGATAGGGAGCAAATACATTGACAGGGCCGCCACTTTATTTGAGGACTCCAAAACTGAAAACACGGCAACCCTGCTAACGTATTTGCTCCTTGCATGGAGATTTTGTCTTGATGTAGACGTGGACTTTCAGGGTAGAGTGGGATATCCCTTTTGGCCTCAACTCGAGAGCTTTTCTTGAGCTTGGGAGTTGATTCAGACAAAACTAGTGGCGCCATCGTGTTTCTCGCGAACTTTTAAGATTCAACATTCAAATCGCAAATTTCTCACACATGCACCATCTCCATTATTATTTCAATTTTTCGAAAACTGCATTGTGCGTCTTGTCCTCCAAGCCCCTCAAATATGATTCTTTTTAAGCTACGAATGTAACTACCGTGCCTTAATGCTAATGTACAGGAGGGTGCACGAATATGTCCTGCCTGGTACCAGACGCTGATGGTGGCCTCTTAATTCAATGAGAAAATGGAATTTTTTCACTGACCAGACATTGCACCAATTCCTTGATACTGCTTCCCCAAAAGAAATGGCCCTTTGAAGGGGATGATGCCGTCTACCATTCCTTCCGAATAATCCATTTCCTTGATCTCGCGAGGCGATTAGCTGAAAAATGTAGAAATTTCAACCGGGTGAGTTTTTGAACCAGCGCTGAATTTTTTGTTTGACCAATACAGTTATTTCCATTTTTCGTCCTTCCTTTCTTTGTTCCAACTTCAACATTTAAAGCAATTTTTCTAAAATAAAACAAAGGGTTTAAAGCCGAAGTTCCTTGATTGCATCATACATGTTCTGAGAGGCGCAACAAATTTGTGACTTTAACATTTTATTTTATCAATGAAGAACGGACAGACACTCTTCTTTGAAATTATTACAGGATTTTCTTCACACGCGAAATGAAGCAGGGCAGTTTCCAAGAAATGACGTAGAGTATTTTTCCATTTAAAACATAAATTACCTCAGGAAGTCTGCGATATTGCGAACCGAGGTTCGCGTGTTTGTAGTTTCAAAAATGTCACGTTTAGGTATACGTTCGGCAAATACAAAAAAAAGGGGTTTCAGAAAAATCTTCTCCCTCCTCGCGTAGAGCGAATGATGAAATTGTCCAGAGAAACTCATTAAGTCATATTCGTATCATTAAGAGCACTAAAAAAAGGGGTTTCACAAAAATCTTCTCCCTCCTCGCATCGAGTGAATGATGAAATTGTCCAAGGAAATTCATTAAGTCATATTCGCATCATTAAGAGCAGTACACTGAAATTGATTTAGACGCACGGAAGACTGTGATTTTTGGCGAAGGGGGATAGTGCACCGGAATCGGTAATTTTCGCATGAGAGCTGGCAGCTGGGAAATAATTGGACTGCATTTTGCAATTTGGAACAGTAAATTCTGGCTCATTTGTGAAAACACTTTTCTGCATAGGGAAATTAATGGCACGTACGTTGTTTTTAAACCGGGCTAAAATTTATAGTTCCAAATTGCAAAATGTAGTCCAATTGTCGTTTATACGCACGGAAAAAACGAGCTTAGGGTTAGGACCTACATGTTAGTGCTAGACACTAACGAGGGTTAGGTCAAATGGAGCCACCAAGTCAGAGTGGTGCTGGGCACTAAACAGCTCGAGGCTGGGTCACTAAGGAAGAAGTAGTGTCAAGCCCTAAAGTGACTTTGGAGCGAGCGTAAAATATGAAATGCCTCCGCCAGGGATCGAACTCGGGTTGCGCCGGTGGTAGATCAGCGCGTTACCACCAGGCTATGGTGACTCCGTCGTCATTTGGGTGAATTTACACCTGTTAAGCGCAACTACGTCTCGCGGCATCTGATTAGCACTACACGGAAAAAACGAGTTTAGGGTTGGGACCTACATGTTAGTGCTGGGCACTAACGAGGGTTAGGTCAAATGGAGCCAACAAGTCAGAGGAGTGCTGGGCACTAAACAGCTCGAGGCTGGGTCACTAAGGAAGAAGTAGTGTCAAGCCCTAAAGTGACTTTGGAGCGAGCGTAAAATATGAAATGCCTCCGCCAGGGATCGAACTCGGGTTGCGCCGGTGGTAGACCAGCGCGTTACCACCAGGCTATGGTGACTCCGTCGTCATTTGGGTGAATTTACACCTGTTAAGCGCAACTACGTCTCGCGGCATCTGATTAGCACTACTCATGCTCAGTGTCCACCTGTACTGCCTTCCGGTGTTGAGCTGTACAGCGCTTAGACGCTAGCCCTCAACTACTCCCCACTAAACGGCCAGTAGTGCTCAACACTAGTCTTGTTTTTTCCGTGCGGCGTAGCACGTGGAATTTTTAATGTAAAGTCCTCGGCGGTGATTCATTGGACTGCATTTTGCAATTTGGAACTATAGATTCTGGCCCGGTTTAAAAACAACGTATGTGCCATTGGTTTCCCTATGCACATAAGTGTTTTTCCAGAGGAGCCAGAATTTATAGTTCCAAATTGCAAAATGCAGCCCATTTAACACTCAGAAATCTGTTATTATTTAGGTAGTGTTCCTTTATAGGGAAAGTTCCGTTACCGCTCACCGAAGGCTCCATCTCTCATAAGTTCAGGCATTTCAAATCTCATGGATCTCTTATATTAAGAAAAAAAAATAGCAGATGTTACATGCATAATATTTCAGACACTGAGGTTATATTTGATATGGGTTGTTATGTCATAGGTCAAAGTTTGGTCCTTTCAGAATACTCTAAAACTGATGAGATTTTTAACGATTTTTATATTTAAAAAAAAAAATAGTAGTCATTAGAATAATAGTATAAGTCATACACCTTTGGGTGTAATTTTAATTTCATTGGATCTCACACAACTACACCACAATCCCGCTACTCGCTCCCACCTAGAGGTATGCCGCCATCTTTTGCAATCCGAGGGTCTCTACACGACTCAGTACCCACGCTCTCCGAATACGTACTCTAATTTGACATATCCTCAAGAATGAATTTTCTGACCTTTGAATTCTCAAAAATACTGAAAACACTAGTAAATACTCGTACATTGCGATTTTTTGTCCGAAAGTAAAAAATTCAGTATTTCGTGTTCCCTTTATCGGGTGATGGTGTATTACCCACAAATTGATCTTGTAGTTGAGCACTCTAAGCCGATGATAAAAAAGTAAAATAGAACACGTCAGCGTGTTAAGGTGATTCGATGGAGGCCATTTTTTGTGTCAGATCGACGTGCGATGTACCGCATAGATTTGTTCCATAATTTCAGCTACTTCTCATGCTTTTCGAATTTTGAGATCGCACTTCTGTTGTCATGAGACTTAAGAACTCATGTACCAAATTTGACAAAGAAATTCAGAGTAATAAAAGCGTGGTTTTTATAGAGGGTAAACATCGCATTGGAGTGCAGTTTCGATATCAGTATCGAATGCGATATTTTTCCTCTGAAAAAACCACGCTTTTATTACGCTAAATTTCTTTGTCAAAGGTACATGAAATCTTCAGTCTCATGACAACAAAAGTGTTATCTCAAAATTTGAAGCAAAAGACAAGTGGTTGACATTATGGAGCTATGGTGCGATATATCGCACGTCGCTCTGACACAAAAAATGGCCTCCATCGAATCACCTTAAATGAACACATAGGTTTGTTTTCACCCACAAGCTGTATCCAAAGACAAAGCGTTCAAATAAACACACCGCTGTTTACATAGGAAAGTGTATTTTTTACAGTGAAGTGCATATGCTTTTACAAGAAAAACACACTGAGAAATGTGGCCCGAACTGGTATGCAAGGTCCAAAGTAGCAGTGATCGCGATAAAATGCAATTTGATCGGAGAATGTATCACGATTTTATCGACGTTGATTTATGGCAATATTATCGGATAAAAAATTGCGATAAAATCGCGATTTTACCGACGGCGATTTGTCGCAATATCATCAAACGAAAAATCCTTCGGTAAATCGAGATAAAATTTTGATTTTATCGAACGCGATTGTGTAGAGATGAAAACACGACACGGTTGAGGACAATTGCTTGGGCGGATCTCAGCGATTTTATCGTCAAAAATGTGAAAAAATCGCAACTTGATTTCAAAATATCGCGATTTTTCCGTTGAAAAATGCTACCTGGGGTGGTGAAATAAATAGTGCTGGGTCCACACTATTTAGAGGGGTTAACAAGACTGAGAAGTTCACAAATTTTGAGCTCTAACAAGTAAATTTACTGATTACTCATTTGAGCTCAAAAAACTTTTGAAGATAGCACTTTTAATTCTGAACGTAATTTTTGAACTTTTAGGCCTTGTTTTCCTTGCAAAATGATGTGGACCAGCACTATTTTTCCAACTTGCATAACTTTTCCTTAACTGCGGTTTGCGTGCTCGTCATCTTGATCATAAAAGTGCTTTCAGGGGAAATCGGAATTCGTACCATAACATTCCTGGATACTTACATCGAACTTGCATTTTTATTCACATATTTGTTCATGTTTTTTTTTTCTCTCATTCTTAATTCCATACGATTCTCAGAGGGACCTCTGAGCTCACATTTTCCACAGAAATTTTTTTTTATTTCACAGACTTTTTGGTGTTGGAGCAGCAGTTTTTTCTGAATCGCGAGTCTAGGTGAGAGAGTTTTAAATGCTTTTTCACTCCCTGAATCGAAAACACCGTACACGTAAAAAATAATCGGGTTCTCACGCACTCACGTACGCATATGAACTTTAAAGTGCAGTTCTCGCTCCGCGAATTTCGAACAGAGCGCGCAAATGCCCGCACATAGGTCGAGAAAAAATATTTTCCCGTTCAAAAGCGGATTTTGTAAAGAAAATTTTGAATTTTTTGATTTTGGAAATTTATCTCCAAGGAGCCCTAAAATTTAACCTAAAAACCTCTTTCGTACGGAGAAAACGGAGTTACTATCACAAGGACCATTGTTTTGGTCAGAGAAGAATAAAATGACATATGAGCCCATAGTAAAATTCCATCACCTGACAATATATTTTCTAGCCGCGATAATCAACAACATTATCAAATCAAAGCATTATCATTATGAAAAGAAAACCTATTATTAAGATAATGAAATTTTATTAAAGGTTCACATGCCACTCAACTCTTTTGCGACAAGAACAGTTTGCTTTGTTGGAGCGATTTACTTTTCTCCTAATAGTGCAAACGAAAAATGATTGAACTCGTCAAGAGAGAAAATTTATGTGAAGGTGACTAAGTTCAATTGCGTTGGTACAACGCCTGAGCCATGATAACAGAAGCCCAATTTGTGCTTGTGTGTCGTTATTTGTTGAAATCACGTATCGACCATGTGTATTCGAACGTTTCAGGACGAAGAGTAGAAGGAAGAATCGTTATGCCAAAAGAAGTATACATGCCGAAGGCGCTGTCCGACTTAATCAATGGTGTAGGATTCATCACCGCACAAGGATGCTGCTTAAAGCTGTGCCCAAAACCGGAGCCCAACCCACAAGAAGCTGCTCAAAGACTTGGAACCCTAGTGACCTACGAAATCTTGGAGAATTTCTCCCTGTTAATAGAGGCCTGCACTTACAGGAACTTCATTCTGAATTCTTGATTATTGAGCTCTGTGACGTTAGGAACCGCTTGGTGGATGCTATCCGCCCGGCAGATTGACGACCCCTCCACAGTTGCTGATGGAGATGAAGAGGACGTGAAAATCCTATCTTGTTTTAAGGAGTTCACACCCGCTGACGTTGTATATTGTGCTCTTGCTCAAAGGCAGAACACCGGTATCGAAGAAGGAATCGACATTGGAATGAAGTACAATGGAGATGATATCTTTGGAATCCCTTCACTTTGATCAATTTAAAATGTTAGAGCCTAATGTATTATAACTGATTCCAACTAACCCCTTTTATCTGTTTTGAAGATTTGATTAATAAACGGAATAGCCCCCCCCCCTAGCCTCCCAACCCCCTTGCACCCCCCGACCGCTTCGCATTCTAACCCCTGACGGCACTTCACACCTCAGGCTTTTTGCCTCACGTGATACTCGGATGGTATCATCGTCGCTTGGCTGACATAAGGGCGTAACTACAATTTGAGATGAGCTCGAGAAAGCACTGAGTTTTATGGACAACAGGGTTCATCGTCGAGTGTCGTTACGCCCTTATGTCAGGAAGGCGACGATATTATGGAATCAGATTGTTGGCCTGTAATATGGGCTCTTGGCCCTTTGAGTGCCGCATATTCGTCGCTCCTCTGACGTAAGGGCGTATATCAATTTCAGTACTTAAATTTATCAATTTTTGTATTTTAGCCTTGTTTCCGCTTTTTCCTCTGTTTTCAATTATATCAATTTCTGGATGAGCCCCGAAGAGTATGGGTTTGTACAGGGTTATTCAAAAGTCACGCACCATTGGCCATGAGGGGGGTGGCCATTTAAAATTTTGAATTGCCCCTGAGGGGGTCAAAAACTGGAAAGCACCTAAAAAGTTTTCCCCTCGATATGAGGAAAAACGTCACAAACCGCAAGTCGACATTTCAATTAGAACTAAAGTTATGACCAGTGGTACGTGACTTTTGAATAACTCTGTATGTAAATTAGGGCTCGCGTGGCAATTGAGATACGCCCTTACGTCAGAAGAGCGAATGTCTGTAGACCGATCAGGATTGTTCTGACAGGACAGTGAGTGCGAGTAGCGGATTCGCTACTTCTTAAAAACCTTTTAGACGAGGGGCTTTTTTTTACACAAGTGCTGCAGCAATGTAATGCTACGTGCGTCATCAGACAGATTTTCATTTGAAATTTCAGTTTTCTTCTCTTTTTCAATGCACTAACAATTTGAATTAGAATGTTGCTCTGAGAAATATATTTTGCCACATTGTCAGAGCTTTCTGACGTCCTAAAACTAACCGCCGAAGTCCCCTCCTCCCCCAGGGAGTTGCATGACACCCTCTCATTTCTTGCCAACTCCTCTGTTGCTATCTGTACAAGCGTTGAGGAAGGAGCAAAGACATAATGAAATTCTACTACTGCAAATAGGAGCTGGGCATACTCGGATCCGACATCCTATGTCACGGACATATGGGATTACATTTTGCAATAAGGAACCACTATTTCTGGCTCATTTTAGAAACAACATATATGCCATTGATTTCCCTATGCAGATACGTGCTTTTATGGAAGAGCCAGAGATAGTGGTTCCTTATTGCAAAATGTAATCCATATGTCATGAATATGCGGTAAGTTGAGGTAATTGTGCGGCGCTACAACGAATATCATACTGATAATACTGTCGGACTATACCTACGGGCCATTAGCCACCGACTTAAAGTGTGTCCCCCAAGACAGGACGAGGCTGTGGATGCTGCAGGAGCTGATGCGTTAAAATTGTAAGTCACACTTCGCGAATAATTGATCCGATAAAGATCAACATGTATATTTCATATATATTTTATTTATATTTTTATTTCATTTAATTTCAAAATCTCCAGTTCCATTCTGCTTTCCATGCCAACATCATTGCAGGTCATTTGCACAAATTTTTGTTTTCCTCAAAATATTGACATCTGCACAAATATTCATAATTATTTATTTTTGGTAGAAAATGGCAACGCTTAAGTGACAATATGAAGACGTTGCGTTCGACTAGTAGCGCTCTTATTCAGTATCCACTCAGTAATCTACGGGCCGCGTAACATGGCTTTTCGTATTTCAGAAACTACTTAAAACAAGGAAAGCGTGATAACCAAAAACCATGTGTAAACTTTTCAAAGAAATTTAAAAGATGGTAATAAATCATATGGTGTGTAGTGCGAATATGTTGCGCGGTCATAAGGCTTGATGCACCTTTCCCTCCTACTCTTTCGGCTGCTGAACCGGTAGACGATGACACAGTGCCGCGAACGTCAAATGGTGCTGAAATATTTCACAGGCACTTCGAGATGCTTTTTTACCGTAAGGGCCCCTCTGTTTACTTAGTATCCGAAAACCTAGTTGAGCTCCAAGCGGAGACCTACATGAAGTAGAAAATCTGCCACAAAAAACTTGAAAAAGTTTGTGTTTTTTAGTCATCTAACATGCTGTGCTGTCGCATCGTGCAATTAATGCAAATGACCATTCCTTTTTTGTGTGCAAATGACCACCTTTTTTTGATCATTTGCACAAAATTTGTGCAAATGACCATCAACCGACAACATTCCCCTTTACAATCGACGATATTTTGCTTTCTTGCCCATAAAAAGCTACCTACATATATGCTACACGCATCAAAATTCCCTCCTCCGTATAACATCCATCCATGAAGCTCAGATGATCTGATAGCGGTCACCGAAATTTTAAAACTCTTTAAGCAATCAAATTGAAAAATTTAAGGTTTCCTGATCCCCGACGTAAACAGCCTGGTTGCTGATCGTCGTAAATTAAGTAAGTAACTAACTAACTATTTCAAATATTTTTAGTGGCGAACATAAATATTTTGACATTTTCTAAGGGGGCAAACAAACCGTGGACATTTTAATAGCGTAGACTTAATTGACTGTAGACATAATTTTTGTAGGCATTTGAATGTAGACGTTTTGACTGTAGACTAAAAAAGGTAGCCCTTCTTTTGTAGCCCTTTTTTCTGTAGACGTACTGTCTGCATACGTTAATGTCAAGGCAACTCTGCAAAATTCCCGCTACGTTTTCATATCAGCAGCTTTTTGCCTTTTTCTCGCGTTTTTCCCGATTTTTTTGTTTCCCTATTCGCAAACAAACAAAAAAATAATAAAAGAACAGGATAGTAGAGTAGAGTGGGGTAGTCAGGGATTCGCACTGTGCTCTGGTGGGAATTAAGGTGATTCGATGGACGCCATATTTTGTGTCAGAATGGCATGCGATATATCGCATCAATTGGTTCCATTTTTTCAGCTTCTCGTCATTTTTCTCCAATTTTGAGATCGCAATTCTGTTGTCAGGAGACTTAAGCACTCACTTACCAATTTTTACAAAGAAATTCAACGTAATAAAGGCGTGGTTTTTGTAGAGAGAAAATATCGCATTCGAGTGCAGTTTCAATATCAGTATCGAATGCGATGTTTTCTCTCTAGAAAAACCACGCCTTTATTACGTTGAATTTCTCTGTTGAAATTGGTAAGTGAGTGCTTTAGTCTACGGAGAACAGAATTGCGATCTCAAAATTGGAGAAAAATGACGAGTAGCCGAAAAAATGGAACCAATTGATGCGATATATCGCATGCCGTTCTGACACAAAATATGGCATCCATCGAATCACCTTAAAAGCTACACGAAACCGAACATCGAACTTAGAATTACAACGAGCATTTTACACTCCGAAGTTCGTAAGCATCTCTACTGTACCTACCTGAGCTGAATACTTTCCCGTCCTAATTTTGCGCTTCAGCTCATTAGAGTTCATTGTAACTTTATTTCTAATACTTTATTTTTCCTGACTCTGATTTTCCCTCCGAATAGTGTGAATCCAGCACTGATTATCGTTTCTCGGAAAAAAAAAATTAATGACATTTCAGTGTTGCAGAATTTCCATTCGTAATTTGCACTCTTCCTCAGACACTGTTCAGCATCATTTATGAATATTTCAGAAATCATTCCAAAGATTGCTATCAAGAATCGGTGAAATTTTAAATAAAAGTTCCGCGATCATTTTTTCGTGAAAAAGTAGTCTCGCGTATAGAGATAAAGAAGGCGGAGGAAAGGCTGAAAGTAGTAGTATTAGTGGTAGTGGTAGTAGTTGTTAGTGGTAGAGGCAGTGGTGTGGTTGTAGTGGTAGTGGTTGTAGTGGTAGTGGTTGTAGTAGTAGTAGTAGTAATATTAGTAGTAGTAGTATCATATTTAGTAAGCGAAAAAGAGGAAAAGAGAGGAGGAAGAGAAAAAAATGAAAAGGAAAAGAAGTGGAAAAGGGAGAGGTGAAATAGAGAAGGAAAAGAGGAAAAGAGGTAAGAAAAAGATGAGAGAAAAAGCCGAAAAAGAGGAAACGGACTATAACGATAGCAAACATAGGAAAAATGAGGGAGAAAAGAGGAAGATGAAGCTATGCTCTTGTCTGCATACAAATATAAATAGCACGTATTTTGTACATTAAATGAGCCTACAATACTAGTCTTATAATGCAAAATGTAGTCCATTTATATCTACAGTTTTTACTTACACGACTATTTATCAGGAGAAGAACACACACACGCAGCAAAAACGGAAGTTGCATCGTCCCTAAAGATAGGTCTGTCAGCGAATTGAAAGGGGGCCAATAACCGTTGAGTTTTTTCTCCTTCCGAAAGAAGGACGAGATGGATGGTGCGAGAGGATACTAGGAGCGTCATACCGCGCGTCCTGCTTTCCACGATATCAGAGGCCGACTAGAATACCAAGCTCCGAATTTAAAAAAGGAAAAAAAACCCTATGGGAAAGGAAAACATTCCGTTTGGATGTGGCAATTCTCCGAACACGGAAAAAAGTATTCCTCCGAGCAATCCATGTTTTCAGGTTCGTTCGTTTTTTTGTTTGATATTTTCTATTTTTTGCTCTGGATCACACGCAGTGGCGTGGCGTGAATGGCGATACATCGATTGTCATGCCATTTAAACCTATGGTGAAGAATCGATTCTTAAGGTGTTCGCTGCGAACCATAGAGTACAATAGAGTCGCAAAGTACTGGAGCGGCGATGAAGCCAATCCATGAACAGGCGTTTCCGAGCCGCGTGTGCTCCGAAAATTGTGAACCATTTGTGAACCCAACGGCATTTTGTAACACGGCGGCTTATGGAGAAATCAAGAACTGCTTGTGTGTTTTAGGTATTTCATAATTCAATCAGCAATAATTTTTGCAAATTTTGCTATTTAAAGGTAGTCAAAGCCATAATGAATCCATTGATGTATATTACTCCTGGATAATATTCATATTGGAATTTAATTTCTTACTTATACCAAGTGTGAACCAACCGGCATTTCTTATCACGGCGGCTTACGGGAAAAGCAACGACTGCCTGTGTTTTTTCGGCATTTTTTAATTCCATCGATATTAATTTGTGCAAATTTTGCTATAATTAGATAGTCAAAGCCATAATGAATCCATTGATGTATATTACTCCTGGATAATATTCATACAGGGATTTAATTTCTGATTTATACCAAGTGTGAACCAACCGGCATTTTCTTACACGGTGGCTTATGGAGAAATCAACGACTGCTTGTGTTTTTTCGACTTTTTTTAATTCCATCGGTATTAATTTGTGCAAATTTTGCTTGAAATAGATATTCAAAGCCATAATGAATCCATTAATGTATGTTACTCCGAGATAATATTCATATATGGACTCAATTTCAGACTTATTACCGGCCTACTTATTTTAGCTGGTTCAGTGTGTGTCTAACCGACGAACGGAGCCGAGTCGGGACTGTCGGGAGTGGGGAGCGCTGAGCGCGAGTCTCTGCGTATGCGTCATCGCTAGTCGCCGCACACTAGTCTCCGGAGAACTGGACAAAACAGCCTCGAAAAGTGACTTCATCGGCGATCCAGTTCTTTGCGACTCTATTGTACTCTATGCTGCGAACACCCTATTTATCGATCCTTTTCCATAGGTTTAAATGGCATAACAATCGATATATCGTAATTCACGCCACGCAACTGATCACACGTCACGGATAGAGGTGTCAGCGACGCATGAAAAATGCGAAATTGCGAATCAACGGCGTAAGTAGTCCGCAATCACATGTTCCGTTCGCGGTGTCTGAAAATCTCCGCCTCTACGTTAGTTTTTCAAAGGAGAACAAATTGACATCATTCCTTAAAGTTTATGCAGAATTTTCTTCGCATAGAGAGGAAAAATCACGGTAGTTTTAAGGAATTGCCGTTGAGTAGTTTTCCGTTTAAAAAATAGAGTATGACAGGAAGTTTGCGACGTCGCAAACCGAGGTATGTGATTGCCGACTTACGCCGCGTCGAAATGTTCTGTTTCGAGCTCATTCGCTCTGACGGAGAGTTGGTAATTTTTTGGCCAGCGTGCGCATGAGTGTACTGCCACGCTAAGGAAAAACGCCGTATGAGCCTTCAGGCGTTGCCAAATCTCCTTTAATAAATCATTAATTTTCGGGAAAACTTGTAGACGTTCTTTCTGCAATTTTTCAGATAATTTTGTTCGCAATTTTACTGAAATATCCAAGGAAAAATATCCATAGCTTCCTTCAAAAATTAAAATTTAACGAAGGAAATTTGGCAACTCTCGAAAGTTCATACGACGTTTTTCCTTAGTACGGCAGTAGGTATGGTTAAAAACTCAAGAAGTTTCAATTTTCTTTTCAAGTTCATCAGTTTGCATTTATTAATCGTCTTTTGGTGCAGGATAGTGCAAAAGACATCAGGATAAGACACACGGATAGGGGACCTGGAAATGAAAGGGAAAATCAATCGCATCGATATTTAATTCATCGACTGAAGTTCATATTTAATTGTCGTGCGAGGGCTCGTTTTCAGAGTTATTTCTGGGAAATTCTCCATCTCTTATTCAATCAGAGATTAATAATACGTAGTGCTTTTTAACATAATTCAGATAATGGACAATTTTAATAATAGATTACTACAGATTTTACTAATACATCCTAAAAGGGAATGAAATAAAAACACCGAGGGCAACCAATCCGAAGATAGGAGAGACGTATTCAGGTCTCGATTTTTAACTTTCCTTCCAAATCTGAGCGACATCTCATTCTCATTGTTTGTAGCACGGGGCGGAGCATTTCAGCTCACGCCTGACGCTAGCGCGCCTTCAATTTTGCAGATGCAACACGGACATCCATCAAGCACGAATAGTTGTATCTCTGCGCCGTCATCAACACGAGTCTTTTCCCTGCTTGCGCTATTTCCATACTTTGTTTATTTCGTCTGTTTGTCTCATTATTTTGTCGTGGTGTTTAAGGACTTTTCCATAATATGTTTATTTCGTCCGTTTGTCTCATTATTTTGTCGTGGTGTTTAAGGGATACATAAGTGGCACAGACAAAGACAAGACAGACGTTATTGGGCACTGGAAAAAAAACGTTGCTTGGATCTGGATTCCAGACTCTTAAGAACATGGACAAGAAAAAATACTCTTGATTCCACTTGATTTTTCATTGTATCGAAGAGCAGAGTCTCTTGATTTAGGCGGATCTCAAGCTCTGATTTCAAGGTCCGAATGCACAGAGAGTGTATTTTTTCTTCTCTATGTTCGCCAGAGTTTGAACTCTGGATCCAAGCGACTTTTCTCCCAGTGGGCCTCATTTTTAAACTTTTTTAGCACTTTAAATACCTCCAAGAGAGTCATTCCGCGCTTGCAATTACACCGGAAAATAGTGAAGTTGATTCAACATTTGGGATGAGGAAAAGAAAGAAAAAAAAAGGTTCGAGAACTTATAAATTGCTGAATCATCACCCGCCACAGCAGTTATTAGCGGCTCTGGTGCTTGCACTAGAGCTGCTATTCCGGACGGTCCCAGCTGGGGAGTATCAACGGACCATGTTACATTGGAGAGACCGCGTGTTGGTTGATGGGAATCGGCGCCATTTTCTGCTGTTTAGGGGGGACTGATTTTATTTTAATTGATATCTTTTTCCTGTGAGCGAATACTATGTTGTGTAGTGTATTTTTGGAATCATGGTGATACTGTCAATAATTCAAAACGGGTCTGTGCTTTAATCTCGCACTGGAAAAAATGTACTTTACGTTTAAAATTTGAAAATTCAAATCTTTAAGTTTTCGCGCTTTTTTCGAAGAATGCCGTGGTTGAAGCTTCCTAGTCATACTACTCGACATCAGCTGATAGCAAACAAAGGTTACCAAGGAAACCGTAAACGCGTAACAACTACCTACCGTCGCCAGAGCCGCTTTCCGACGCGAATGGGTTGGAGCTTCCTGCTTGTTTTAGCATTGCCAAGATGTAAAACTAACTGTTGTGGCGGGTAAATCAGCATTTTCTGAGCACCCTTCTTTTCGCGCAACCTTTTTTTTACATCCAAATTGTTGTATCGGTGTAAGGGAGTCCCTTCCTCTCGCATTCCCATATCAGCAACCAGCTTTAGGCAATCATTATTTGAGACCATCTGGTCACCTGGTCGCAAGTTGAACCCGGTGCCTCCTGATCGTTGAGTCAACGTTACAATCATTATATACCTACCGGAGGCTGCCAACCGATGGAAAGAATTTGAACACGATATATTTTAGCCGCCGGGGGCGCCACGCGGCGTGCTAACAACGCGAAACATGCACTGATGCCTAGTGCCTACAAACCTAAAAGGCTACCTCACGCATTGCGCAATGCTTGAAGTATCCCCTTAGGTTTGTAGGCGTCAGTGCGCGTTCCGAGCAGGCAGCGCACAGTGCGGCATTCCGTGGACAAAAATCGAAAATTGACATGCCAAATTTCCAAATATTGTTATGATATTCGTGATCAGCACAACATTTCTGACACGAGGGTATACTTGTTTTCTTTATTTTCTTCCAAAAACACATTTAAATATGAGTTTGAAGTGGAGGTCCATTCGACCGAGAGGGAGCTGTCCCGTAAGAAATACACAGCATCTTGGTTGCCAACTTTAGATAAACTTTTCACGATAACTAGGGATAATACTCTGGGTGGTCAGCATTTTCTCATTCTAAGTAGGCCCAACTTCAATCCTGCCCAGGAACATTTGCGACTTTTTGTGACTATACGACATAGTTGCATTTAAAAATTGGTTGAAATAACTAGTAGCTTGAAGTCATTTTTTTTTTATTTTTAGGACCACCCCCTCCATAAAGACATGTTTCTGTCTGCACTACTTTTTGAGACGCAGAATAGAATCCTCATGCGCAATACTTCAATATTTCTATAAAATAAATAAATCTAAAAAAAAAAAAAAAAAAAAAAAAAAAAAAAAAAAAAAAAAAANAAAAAAAAAAAAATACTTCAATATTTCTTGTGCCAGATAGTCCAGGCAATAGAGCTCAAAATAGGAGGTTTGAGGGAAAGTTTAGTCGAACTAGCAATTATAGGCTAACTTTATGTTTTTTGGGTCGTAAAATCCGAATTTCGACTTGCCTGACAGATCCGACCCTCCCCCCGGCCGCCATTTTGAAAAAACGACTAAAATTTACGGTTTTTCCCCATTTTTTGCTCATAACTTTTTTTCTGTTCAAAATATCGAAAATCCCGCCACTTCTATCGAAAGACGATTAAATTTGCAAGAGATTGGTATATACATATGTACACTTAACGTGAAAATCGCGAGAATGGGAGCGCAAAGAAGGCAGCGGGAAATATCGATGTTGCGGCATTAGATACTTAACACCCTGCATCCCTGCAATCCTTTACGTTTAAGTCATATTAAACAAGCAGTTATTTCAATGTATTGTTTTATTAATCCCATTACATAAATGACTGATTACGGATTTAGACACAATCAAAAATATTTTCAAAATGTGGACATGTTTGTTAAGTAAGTGAGTTAGTCCAATCGTGGGCGTTTGGCAGCTCGGTGCAACGAAGTTCTAACTTTTGGTGACGGACAGGTGGATGGATCTGGTTCTCCTCCATAGACATCACGGCCGGCGTTGATCTCCGACTCTAACACAGTATCCAGAATATGAAGCTAGAAGTCAGACGAAAAAAAAAGAAAAGGAAAGGAAAGGAAAGGAAAGGAAATAAAAGAAAAGGAAAGAAAAGGGGGAAAAAAGGGACCTAAATTGAAGGAAGATTAAAATTTTCGCATCATTAATACCAAATAGAAAAAGCATTCTGTTTTACTGTATCAAACAGTCTGGTGTTCATATATAGTGTGTATTTCTGATAATCCTGCAAATGCAAAACGAGTTGTCCAGGCGCGTGCGGTTGCAGGAAATGTGAGCTTAAATGCTCAGCATTGTGCATCAACTGCAGTGATACATGCGAAAACATGCCTGAAATTGCTTTAGCGGACTCTGAGGAGGAGGAGGATGATGTTGAAGCTTATGACTTTTTCGACGAGCCAAGTACAGAAGAAGATTTTGAAGCTGTCATGACTGAAGTTCAAGACCTTCCAGAAAGCCCACATTCAGAAATAAACAATGAACCTAAAGGTTTGTTACTTCTTTTACACAGCTCGCTTGTTATCAAAAACTTCTTGCATAGAAAAAATACCATGGCAAGCTTTATTAAACAATCAGGTGTTCGTTAGTGACATATATTCCTGATAATCATTACCAGAAATTTCGGTAAGGATTATCAGAAATACACACCATATATGAACACCAGACTGCTAGGTACAGGAAACCAGAATGCTTTTTCTTTTTGGGATTAGTGATGCGAACATTTTAATCTTCCATCAATTTAGGTCCCTTTTTCCCCCCTTTTCTTTTCTTTCCTTTCCTTTTCTTTTTTTTTTCGTCTGACTTCTAGCTTCATATTCTGGATGCTGTGTTAGAGTCAGAGATCAACGCCGGCTGTGATGTCTATGGAGGAGAACCAGGCCCATCTACCTGTCCGTCACCAAAAGTTAGAACTTCGTTGCACCGAGCTACCAAACGCCCACGATTGGACTAACTCACTTACTACTCGAACATGTCCACATTATGAAAATATTTTTGATTTTGTCTAAATCCGTAACCAGTCATTTATGTAAGGGTATTAATAAAATAACTAGCTGCTCCGGACGCCCTCCACAGCTAGCAATGGTGGTGAGTACCTTAATTGGAATCGGAGCAATTAGTTGAATCTACTTAATAATGATGAATAAAATGTCTGTAACAATACGTGTTGTTAGCAATACGCAATACTGCAGTTAATAAGTCAGGGTCAGTCAAGCCGCAGAGAATAAGATGCCAGGATATCAAGAAGCTGTGAGGCGGAGTAGCCGAGGGATGGCGAAGGAATGTGGGTGGCGAGTGACGAACTGACGAACGACGATGCGACCCAAACTTCCTTCTTTGAGGTTGGTGGAAGGAGAGCTATACGAAAGAAAACGGAGATAGCCGAAAGAACGTGGTGGGAGGGGTGGCTGAGACCCTAGAGGGGGTATCTAGGGACGGGCAAGCAGGTAGCGGCCGGATGACCGCTCAAAACAGCTGAACTTTACTCGTCGATAAAAGTAAGAAAATTTGAGAAAATCGAAAAAACAATTACAGCCTGCAAATCTACAGATCAGAAGCTTTCATTTAAAAAAAACCCCATGCAAATCGGTCCGATGGTTCTCTCAAAGTTAATGCCCCAAAATGCGGACTTTAGTCTGAATAAATGGGAGAAAATTTGAGCCCAGCTAAACTTCACTCGTTGATAAAAGTAAGACAATTTGAGAAAAACGAAAAAACGACCACAGCCTGTAAATCTACAGATCACAGGCTTTCATTTAAAAAAAACCCCATGCAAATCGGTCCGGTGGTTCTCTCAAAGTTAACGTCCAAAGATTCGGACCTCCGTTTTAATGCATCGAAGACAATTTTAGAAAATTATGGGAGAAAATTTGAGAAAATCAAAAAAACGATCACAGCCTGCAAATCTACAGCTCAGGGGCTTTCATTTAAAAAAAATCCCATGCAAATCGGTCCGGTGGTTCTCTCAAAGTTAATGCCCCAAGATTCGGGACTTTGCATTTTAATATATAGGATACATTGAAATAACTGTTTGTTCAATATGACTTACACGTAAAGGGTTGCAGGGATAAAGGGTGTTAAGTACGAGGGTCATCCAAAAAGTAAGGTTCCCTACCTTGTATCTTCCGAGCGAAACAAGATAAATCAAATCGGTAAAAAAGCACATATCAGGCATACTCTAAGCTTTAAAACAAGCTCAAGTTTTTGAAAATCGGTTAAAGGATTCGCGAGTAAACTTAATTTCACAGAGACAACCTCCTATTGCCGCGTGCCCACCTCCGGGGTCAGGATGCGCGGAGAGTCGATTATTGAAGACTCGGGTTATCGCCTCTATACATCACACCAACAAGGAATTTTAAAGTTTTCATTGAGTAGGCCTTACCTTACTTTTTGACGTAGTCTCCACATCTTTTTTTGACATTTCTGGTATTATTACAGCAGCTTCTTGATGCTCTCCGCGTATAGAAGCTTTCGCCTTGACTCTGAAACCAGTCATTGACAGCTATCTGTACCTCTGAATCAGTTGAAAATCGCTTCCATCGTGGAAGTTTTTCCGCTAGGGAACAAATGAAAGTCACATGAAGCTAAAGTAAGAGAGTTTGAAGGATTGGGGGAAAATTTCCCTACGCAAAGCAACTGATTTGGAAGTTCAGATCGCTGTCAATGACTGGTTTTGGAGTCAAGGCGAAAGCTTCTACGCGGAAGGCATCAAGAAGCTGCTGTAATGATACCAGAAATTTCAAAAAAGATGTGGAGACTACGTTAAAAAGTAAGGTAAGGCCTACTCAATGAAAACTTTAAAATTCCTTGTTGATGTGATGTATAGAGGCGATAACCCGAGTCTTCAATAATCGACCCTCCGTGCATCCTGACCCCGGAGGTGGGCACGCGGTAACAGGAGGTTGTCTCAGTAAAATTAAGTTTACTCGCGAATCCTTTGACCGATTTCAAAACTTGAGCTTGTTTTAAAGCTTAGAGTATGCCTGATATGTGCTTTTTTACCTATTTGATTTATCTCTTTTTGCTCGGAAGATACAAGGTAGGAAACCTTACTTTTTGGATGACCCTTTTTATCTAATGGCGCAAGATCGATATCTCCCGCTGCCTTCTTTGCGCTCCCATTCTCGCGATTTTCACGTTAAGTGTACATATGTATATACCAATCTCTTGCAAATTTAATCGTCTTTTGATAGAAGTGGCGGGATTTTCGATATTTTGAACAAAAAAAAAGTTAAGAGCGAAAAATGGGGAAAAACCGTAAATTTTAGTCGTTTTTTCAAAATGGCGGCCGGGGGGAGGGTCGGATCTGTCAGGCAAGTCGAAATTCGGATTCTACGACCCAAAAAACATGTAGTTAGCCCATAATTGCTAGTTCGACTAAACTTTCCCTCAAAAATCCTCTATTGCCTGGACTAAGAGGCCTCTTTGTATTTGTTACTCAACAACACTGAAGTCATCACTGATATTTTATCAAATCAGAATGACAAACATATTGTGTGGAAACTTCTTTGTGACCTTCAAGCCAAATACTTTGCACTGAGAACAATATCTGCAATTAAGAACAATTTAGAAGACTGATTTCTAGCTAGTATTTGTTTAGTTTTGTACCTGCTGAAGTCTCCTACCTTGTCTGGAGGGTGCTCAAAGCTTCTACCTCAGATCAAGTTAAATAGTGATTTTAATACTTTTTTATTTTACTCTTGTAGCTCATATATATCAGATTTTAAACATCTATATCCGGAAAAATAGGACCTGTTATTTAACAGATGGCCGGATTGGAGGGAAAGAATAATTAAACATCACCAGCAAAAAGCACAAGAAGATATCAATCACCAAACTTTGCTATCGCATTTAGGACTGCTAAATTTACCTGATGATAAGATACCAGTAATGTATGGCTCATGCAAATACTTGATTTTGTTCCAGCTTACTTTTTTCTTAGTGCCTGGATTTTTGAGGTATCAGCAGATTATGCACCGGATCTAAAAGAGATCTCTGAAGGAGAAGTCATAATTCTTTCAAGGGAAGTGTAAAATCAAAAAAAAAAAAAAAAAAAAAAAAATTGGTTTGAATTGGCAGTTTTTAGAAATATACTCAAATATCTCAGGATCCTCTGAGATAATGAGAGGTAGTATCTTTTGCCCGCAATCAATGATCTGTTCACAACAAGATAATGGAAAACCCAAAAAAAGCCAAATTATGCGGAAGTTACTTCTGAAATCCTGAATCAGAGACCCTAAAAATTACAAATTTTTCTAGTGTTTCAAAAGGTCAGTTTAAATTATCGTAGAAATATAGATATTTTGTGGCATGAAAATTACATGTCTAAATGAGATACCATAAATCTTCCAAAACCGCAAGTTATTCAGTATGGCATTCCAAGATGGACCAGAATTTTCAATACTCCCTATCATCTCTATAATTTCACCTATTAAAGAGTCTTAGTCAATAATTGACTTTTGTTAAGTGCGTGGAGCAGACAATTTTTTTAAAAGGGTCATGGCCATGCATTTATAGGGAGGATAACTCAATTTCTCAAAAGTTAGCCTTCTCCTTGTTAATTCTCCAAGAGGTTTAAATAGAAGAAGAAGAAGAGAAAAAAAGAGGTTACATCATATCTATTGAAGCGAATATATATGTAACAGAATTTTTACTTTATAATGTCTGGATTATAATACATAAGATATGAAGACAGGTACTAATTTTCTTTTTCTTTTTCCAGATGAACAACTCCTCACTATCGGCGCGTTCAAGCTGCTAACATTAAGAGGGCCAAAGAAAGCATGGAAGCCTGCATCCATGTCTGAACTTCTAAATTTTGTTTTCATGCAAAAATCAACATTTCTAGATCTACAAACTGCCATTAAGGATAAGTTCAAGACATTTGCAGAATATGGGTTTACAGTCCAGCCCTGTCCAGCAGTGATTAATGATAACGGTAACATCCAATCATACGCCATAATCAACAAAATCTTCTATCGAGTTGAATCGCCGATCCAAGCCCTGGATGTTGCCTTCAAAGCATGTCATGCACTTCACGCAGATTATCCGCATGAGGCAAAATATTCTTATCTGTTTTTGCAGAAAATAATCTTTGATATATCAACCAAGTTTGATGGCACTTGCTCAAGTGTTCGCAAGCTAGAAAAAGACCTGTTACGTCAGGTTCAAGAGGATTAGATTCCTTATCTCTCAATTCATATACGTATGATTGGAATGGTTTAATTTTGCTTTTGTATTTTTTCTTTCTATATTTCTCTTTCTTTTCTTTATGTGGCAAAAATTTCAAAATATTTCTTTAGTACGGTCGTTTGATTCAAGTGTAATCAAAGTTTCCCCCATTTAAAATCCCTTGGGCGGCATTTAAGAAACCATAACTTGAGTCCGGATGAGCGCTACATATGTGCTGAAAAAAATTGTACCGGAAAATCTTTGGTAAATGTTTCGAATCTATGCAAACACATCAAAAAACATCATGTATGTGCCACTAAAAATGAAATTCCTCTTTGACTGCAAACTCCTCTTCTTATGTAAATATCTCAGATGCTGATGATCTTATCGACGTCTCTGCCGAAAACGAGGCACTAGAAATCTCTCCCGAAGACTTTGAGTCAAGCTTCGAAGAAGATTTAAGCTCTTTTATTTGTAAAATGTATGCCAACCCAAGTCTTCCACGGAACCAAATTCAGATCATTATAGAGAACACAGAAGACCCTCTACACCAAACAGTTACCAGATTACTCAATGATGTGAAAAAATTAAAGTTAACGGCAGAAAACGTACCTACCCTGTTCGATCAGACATCTACGATAGTTAAGAGAACTTTTCATAAATTTAGGTCCGAGTACATTCGTTTCAATTATTTTGAGAATCAAGGAACCTTTGTGGCTCCAATGTCTTTTCCCATCAAATATGTCGTTCAGCCTCACTCCACAGCATCATCTAATTTTTATCTTGAAAGTGAGGTGCGATCAGTTCAAGTTGTTCTATTACACAAAGTGCTTAAATCTTTTTTGGAGGCATCAGATGTATTTAAAAAAAAATTCAGAACATCTAGCCACTTTAGGTTCAGAGACAAGAATATTATCTGATTTCACACAAGGGAATCTGTGGAAGAGAACTCTTCAGGCAATTCAAAACAGCTCTCCCCCTACTGACAATGTAATACACTGGCCTCTGTTCGTTTTTTCTGATGAGTATGAATGTGGCAATCCTTTAGGCTCTCACGCAGGAACTAATGAATTGACAGGTGTGTATGCAACATTACCATCGCTAGTATCGTTCCATGATTAGCAATATATTTTAGTTTGGACTTATGAACAGCGTTGATAAAGACAATGTCCTAAATAGCATCCTATATAAACCATTTTTTGAAGAACTAATGCGTATGTAAGCAGCACTGGCATTTTTATAAATACCCCTTCTTTTGAGAGAACAATTAAATTTCACCTAGGGCTCCATTTGGGTGACAACCTTGGCCTCCATGAGATCACAGACTTCATAGCATGTTTTACTGCAAATCACCCATGCAGATTTTGTCAAGTTCATAGGGACATAATGAGATCTAGGAAGATCTGAGAAACTAAGGAAGATCCAAACCTGTTGCGCACAATTGAAAACTATGATTCAGATCTTCTTAAAAACAATCCTTCAGAAACGGGTATAAATAGAGCTTCTCTATGGAATGAATTGCCTTATGTCCATGTTGTTCATAACACCTCTTTTGATTTGCATCATGATATTCTTCAAGGAGCTGCTGTGTTTGATGCAAATTTAATTTTAAATTTTGCTATCTCCTATAAATATGTAAGCATCCATGAAATCAACAATCTGATTCTCAATACCAATTATGGGCTTGTTGCAAAAAAAAATAAACCGGTTCCTGTCATAATAACTGGGAAGGTGGTCCATGCCAAAATGTTTGCCGCAGAGATGATGAATTTTGTTGTGTTTTTTGGAATTTTATTTGGGAAATTTTTCCCCGAAGATGATCCCGTTTGGAGACTGTATACGCTACTTAGACAAATAATGGATGTAATATTTTCCCCCTACATTGACCCAAGACGTCTTAAATTATTAAAGTCTCTCATAGACGAGCACCATACATTTTTTTTAACTTGGAGCCGAGAAAAACGTTTAAAGAACAAGCAGCATCACATTCTCCACAATCCTAGGTTAATTGAAGAATTGGGACCCCCGTTGCTCTATTGGGTGATTAATGTGGAGCGTAAACATCAACAGGGGAAAAAAACTGCCGTGAGTGTTGCAACATCTCGTAATTTGGCTAAAACTGTAGGTATAAGGCACCAAATAATACATCACTGTTACATGCAGTCTGGAACAGTATTGACGGATCGGAAAGAATTTGGCAATGCCTCAGAAATCTCGGATGATGCTCTATCATTTTTATCAACTTGCTCAAATCTCCCACCTGACTTAGTTGCAAACTGGGAAATAGTTCCATGGACCACCATTCACAGTACATTTTATGAGCCTGGAATGGTCATAGTTTTACCCAGCGAGGATCCAATTTATCTTGATACAGAATTTGGTCAAATCAGAGCTTTTGTGTAGATAAAAGCAACAATGCTGGATTTTTGTAAGAAAATTTAAAAACATTATATTTTAATTCCCATGTCCATTGCCATCAAGTTGCATATTTTAATTCAAAAGAGCACCGCTTTGTGAAGTAAAGCGATCTTTCTCATTTTATGTCCACAAATGTCATTTCATCTTCATCTGGTGAACTTTATGTACCCTACAGGTACGGAATCTAAAATCTCAAGGTGATTCGATGGACGCTATATTTTGTGTCAGAGTGACATGCAATATATCGCATCGATCGGTTCCATTTTTCAGTCACTTTTCATTTTTATCGAATTTTGAGATTGCAATTCTGTTGACAGGATACTAAAGAATTCACGTACCAATGTTGACAAACAAATTCAAAGTAACAAAGGTATGGTTTTTTTAGAGGAAAAATATCGCATTCGGGTGCAGTTTCGTTATCTGTATTGAATGCGATATTCTTCCTCTAAAAAAACCATACCTTTGTTACTTTGAATTTGTTTGTAAAAATTGATACGTGAATTCTTTAGTCTCCTGACAACAGAATTGCTATCTCAAAATTCGAGAAAAATGATGAGTGGCTGAAGAAATGGAACGAATCGATGGGATATATTGCATGCATGTCACTGTCCCAAAATATGGCGCACAAAGAATCACCTTAAGGAGTACAAAAATTTTAAAGTGCAAATCATTGAGGACAGATGCCTCTGATTGTTAAGTAACCTACATTTTAACTAGCACTAAAGTCCAAAAAAATACTCACTTAATTGAAAATTCACTGAATCTCAATTCGTTAGCTAATGCGATAAAAAATCTTCAACAAAGCTGTGTGAAAGAAAAGCTTTAGCAAAATAGCTTTACAAGTAGTGCAAAAGTTCAAAAATACGTATGTTCAAACGTAGCTAGGTATTTTCTCAAGGAAGGATGTCCCCCCTTGAGACCCCCCCCCCCCCCCCGGGGAGGCTCGGGGGTCCTGACTGGACCGCAATGCCACAGCCCATAGTATCTTTTCACTGTGACAAGAAAGTCTACTTATAGGAACTAGAATCCTTGTTTCATAGGGTAGAAAATCTTATCTTAGAAACGAGACAATCTAAATAATACAACAAGCAGGTCTTATTGCTGAGACCAAACATCCTTGTCACCTAGACAAGACTTCTGACTCATGCAACAAGGAAGTCTTGTTCCCTGAACAAGACTGTATGTATTTCACAAACTAAAATACCTTGTGGATCAAATATAACAAGACGGTCTTGTCTGAGAAAGTAGAATTCTTGTTTCTCAGACTAGACACTTTTTTCAGTGCATAAATATGAAGGAGTTAGACATTCAGTCCCTGCTGTGTACCCACAACTGCTCTTGATGGGGCTATGTTAGTATCTGCGAATTATGGTGCTGTAGCATTTAATCTTTGGGGACGAAGTATCAAACTCTTTCGACTCGACTCCATTCAATGACCGATTAACGATGAATACCAAGGCTTGTGTTCAGCGTGACAATTCATCAGTGTCTAACAGTGAAACAGTAAACGAATTTAAAATTCTGTGTCAAACTGTTGGGTATTTTCCTGAGATACGACCAATTGGACGTATTTCTATCAAATGGAACTATGCGCATTAAGGCATGAGCCCTGAGACCCATATGGATAAATGCATGACAGGGCTCACGTCACAATGCACATAGTTCCGGTTGATAGAAATACGACCAATTACAGTGACGCGTAATAGGGGACCTCTGTTCACTGGGAAAACCTCCTAGACAAATAATAAGATTTTAGTTCCAAGATGCTAGTCATTGTCGTTCAATCATTTGTTTTCCGCACGTAATAATGAAGTGAGCAACCCTTTGAGAAATGTGATAGAATGTTCTTAAAGTCAGAATTGAGTAGCCTGATAAGTAAAAATGTCCTTCAGTGTCCCTCAGGACTGCAGAAATGCAGGAACTGTAGAATGCTGCAGAAAGACCACAGAATGCCGCAATCACATTACGTAGTGCTGCCTAAATGTTGTAGAGCCTATGAAAATCCATTAAATTCATTCAGATTTGAAACAAATGTGAATTCAATTCAAGCACTATTGTACTGAACCAGCTTATATTTTTTATTTAAACCTCGCGTACCTACACTGACGCGCAGGAGACTTAAATATTTTACATAATTTTAGCATCGGTGGCAACTATTCTCCTTACACAAAATGGTCCACATTCAACAGCAATGCACCAAGTGTTTTAAAGAACAAAGGGCCTGTTGTTGTAGGGTTTCCCTTGTATTTCCTTTGGAGAACCGTTAGCATTTCAAAATTCTAATTTTAATCAACTGCAGGGGCTTTGTTTATTTAGTTTGGACCAAGAAAGCCCAATATACTAAATTATCTTCATTTTTTTACTACACAATAACTTAGTTTACCTCTCCTAAATGCAATAAGAGTCAAACATCTAGGTGACAGAGACTTCAGCACAAGTGAACCTCCAAAACTTCCTGAATATCACTGCTGAGAGTATTATCAAATCTGCTGATCTACCTCCAAATCCACCCATTTCGAAGGTTCAGTTGATCTGCAAGTGGGAGTTCGATGGCTCATCTGGGCATAGCAGATATAAACAAAAATTCGTCAACAAACCTGCTACGGATGAATTTTGTTTTTTGTACCGTTAAAAGTAGTGTCCGAAGCTGTTATGGATGAACGCCCGCCCAAATTCAACCTTCTATTGTAGACCAATAAGAATCGTGTTTGAGAAAGAGACAGATGAATTAATTGTGGCCCAAGAAAAGTCAATTAAGGATGAAATTGAAAAGTTGACTTCACACGAGATTGGCGGCTACGTAGTGGAGTTTCAGCTTTACCACTCGATGCTGGACGGCAAAATCATTAACACACTAACTGAGACTAATAGCTCACAAAAGTGTGTTATCTGTGGAGCCACGCCGAGCATGATGAACACCCCCAAAGTCCTTGAGAGACCAACACGTGAAGAGAGATATAAATATGGCAAATCGCCTCTTCACTGATGGATCCGATTCCAAGAGTGCGTTTGCCATATATCGTATAGACTCCCCTTCAAATGTTGGCGTGCCGAAGGCAAAGACAAGCAGGCGATTGTTGCTGAAAGGCAAAATGAAGTTAGAGCCGCCATGAAAGATCGCTTAGGACTTACAATCGATACTCCTAAACCTGATTCAGGCACAACTAATGACGGCAATTGTGCAAGGAGATTTTTTTGCAAATTCGCAAGTAACTGCAGAAGTGACAGGGATCGATAAGCAGCTAATACAGAACTTCCACGATATTTTGAGAATCCTAAGCTCCACCAACGAAGTTATTAATTTAGACAATTTTGGAATCCTCCTAACTGACACATTTGAGTTATATCAGGAACTTTACGCCTGGTACTGTATGCCGGTCACCGTGCATAAGGTTCTCGCGCATGGCCGCGAACTGATTGAATTTTTCGCCATGCCTCCTAGTGATTTATCAGAGGAAGCCTTGGAAGCCTTACATAAAGTCGTGAGATTTTGCCGCGAACATCACACTAGAAAATCGAGTAGACTCTTCAATATGACCGATTTGATGAGTATGTTGCTTCTTTCCTCCGATCCTCTGATTGCTTGCCACAGGAACGCCAAAAGAAAGCCCAAGATCCGCCATGATAAAGACGACCTGCGTGACCTCGACAAGTACTTCATCGAAGAAGATTCTTTTGCTGACTCGTGTACTTTTTTGTCAGAGCTTGAAGATGCCGAATCAGTCTAAATGTTGAGTCACTCAGGGAATCATGTCCGAAGAATCTGAACTCATGTTTTGTCCTTTCAGTATTTTTTTCATGAGATCTCATAAAAATTTTGGATCAACTGTCCAACTAGCTTTAAAAAATGGTGCTATTTTTCTTGTACAAAATGACAATTCTGAAACCAAGAGAGTTAAGGAAATTAACTTCATGAAGTTATTCAAACTAGTTCATCCGCTTTCTCATGTTCTGTTAATTTTCCTACGTTCACCAAATTTTTCATTGTATTTTGTTATTATGTAGGAAAACGTATCTCGAGAGACTGATTTATTTTTCTAATTTCTGCGACAGGAATTCTGTTCATCTGGTTTTTTTCTTTCTTGCCTTTACAACATTGCATGCATGACAAATGTATACGTTAAATTTACTCATTTTCCCGAGAAAAAGTCGCTTTTCCGGAAAACTCAGAGATGATGGGGAAAAATGAAGGCCATTTACGGACTTAGCGGCGCAAAATACAAGCGAAAAATCGTATATCGTATCTGAAAAATTTTATACCTACGTTCCGCAGGGGGTAACAGTCGCAAAAACACAAAAAATTGCCATTGTTCCGGGTAAAATCTGCTTTTCCGGGTAAAATCAAGTTTTCCGGAAAATTGGAGGGTGATTGAAGAAAACGGACATTATATTCGAATTCAGCGCCTCCAGATACATAAAATTCACCTTACCTTGTCCGGGAGAGATTTGTTTTCATTTTTGTGCCTGAACAGTGAAATTGAATGTCATAACCCCTAATTACGTGTATTCAGCTCATAACCACTTATCACCTATTGTACCAGCTCTCGGATGCTGGAAAAGTCAAGATCCTTTAAACAAAAGTCTGGGGGGGAGGGGGGCTTAAATTGATCATTTCATGCCGTTTATGGTTCCATAGGTCCATTTTGACGGTGCCCTTGATTTTTGTCCACGCCGCTTGTGGAAGTGCCGCACTGTGCGGCATACAGGTTTTTTGGGATTTTTAGTGGATACCCTGAGAATATTAAAACTGTATGAAAAATTATGTACAGGAGAATCGCCAACACTGCAGTTTCTCCCTGCTTACAAGTTCACTCAAGATCACCTAGAGATTTTTTTCGGCTGCATTCGCATGTGTGGGGGGCACAACAACACCCCTACAGTGAGGCAATTGCGTAATGCATACAGGAAAAATCTCATCCACATGGAGCTGAAAATGGGCCGCAGTGGTGATTGCGTCGACGTAGAGCACATCTCAATTTTAACCTGCTCATCTGCCACTGCGGACCCCGAAAAATTGATTAACATCTTGTCTCCAAATTTTTCTACTTTTTATGATCCAGTTTTCGATAAACTTGAAAATGAATTTGATGACATCTCTCTAATAGCAGAGTTTACTAACCAAGATATGAATTCTCTCTTGAGAATTACTAATGATGCAAAAACCTCGAACTTCACTGTCTGTATCGAAAATATCGTTTCCTAAATCTCCGGCTTTATTGCAAAAGTTCTAAAGAAAAGAATTAAGTGCCCAACTTGCATCGCCTCCATGATTGGAAAGGGAGAATCTGGAAGTGCATTGAGTCTAATCAAAGACAGAGGCGGCTTAAATTATGCGTCAGAAAATGTGCTTCTGATTACAAGACTATGTGAAAAAGTACTGCTTATTGCATTTCCAGGAGGTGAAGTTGAAAATTCACTAAAAAAATTTTCTCCTGCAGCACTTTCAAATGAAGTTTTGAATATATTACACCGGAGAGCCACTACAGGGCGCAAAATTCATCGACAGTCCGATCATTAAATCCCCGGAGGGGGTGGCTCTACAAACTCAATCATACCGAGTATAGGAACGAGATTGCGCAAATGATTTCAGGCTCAAACATTACTTTCATACGGTCTAGTGAAAACGAACTCGGCTTCGAAGGTTCTGCTGTTCCCTGCCGCAAGATAAAGTGTCACCGCCTTGAGGCTCCATGTAACATCACTTCTTCAAGTTACATTGACATTAAAATTTACGTGTGTTGTTCTTGCCTTCCCGAACCCTACCGCTTACGGTATTACCTAAAATCAGTAATCGCACGTAAAGTGACACTCTATTTTGAACGCGATGACATTGACGTAAAACTCATGTCACAAGCGGATCTCCGCGTTCTTGAGCCCTTGCCACATCTAGCAGGAACTTGGGACATTACCCAATTTGCAGACTCCGAGTATCTCCTTCAGTATGGAGGTGTGACTGTAGTGGGTCGGGCGGGATGACTAGTATTCTTGCTTGAATACCGGGTCGATTACGATCCCGATGGGGAGTAGACATTTTATGTCCTCCCAGCCTCGCTCATCTTGAGGCTTGCGTTCCCAGCCAAAAGCAGCGGGGGCCTTGCCCCCGTGCAGATCAACAGAGGTGTACTGCAGGGCGATCCCCTATCGCCGTTCTTGTTTAACCTTGTCCTGGATTGCTGTCTCCGGCAGCTTCCCCAGGGCGTTGGCTACCGAGTAGGAGGGGGCTCTATCGGCCACCTGGCATTTGCCGATGACGTGACCCTCTTTGCCTCCACGCCCGAGGGTCTCTCCGAGGCCCTCGGGGCTTTCCGTCGTGCTCTCGGATCCGTGGGGCTCGATGTTAATCCCGGTAAGTGCCGCACCCTCGCGTTAGTCGCTGACGCCAAGCGTGGGAAAGTCAAACTGGACGACACTGTACGACTGGACTTTACTGTATAATCACTGTCCTCCTATTGTGGGGAGGGAGGACAGTGCTTATACTTTATTAAAATACCCTCTCTAGGGGTTGCCCTATAATATAACAATATTAAAAAGTTACGACTTGTTGGCGGTGGTTACTCGCCAAAGGGTAATGATACTTTTTATCCCGCCCATCATTATATTTGATTTGACGTAGTAAATACTCTATGATAAAAATGAAACCAGCGACAGGCTTTTTAAGGAGCTGAACGACCACCTGCTTGACCTGATCTAATTCACAATCATAAGTTCCTTTTGATAAAAGCAATTGCCATGAAGTACATCATCCTCATCCGGACACACTTCATGCGCAACAATGCCTTCAATAAAAACGTCACCAAGAGGCAGATTTTCAATAAGCTAATTCTTTTCTCCGGCCAATAGTCATTTTATTCTCCAGCCTCGGTTCTACTCATACATATACGCAATGATTACTACATATACTTATTATTAAAATCCCTATTTTCCTGCCTGCAGTCTTAAACACGCAATTCTGTTTCACACTTCTTCAATAACTTTATTCTTTTTTGATGAATTTCTTCTTCTCGCCCGGTCATTATTTAAAGTTGCATGTGAACGCGAACGATTCTTTCAAATTTTATGTTGAATTTGTACCTATTGGGAAGAAGTGTGTTCTTCGGTTACTTCAGTTAGTCTGATTTTTTTTTTTTTTTTTTTTTTTTTTTTTTTTAATTTCTTCTTTAGGTGGGGACATGGTCTGTAGCTCTGCAGCCGTATGAAGTCGTATCAAATTACATTCATAATGCAATTACCAAAAATACAGTGTAAAGAAATACGTTTTCAACTATCCTCTGGTAACTGCAATTTCTATATGCTTTTGTATGTACAATATATAACATTATTCCTCGTTTTTACCGTTGATTTATATGATTGACCGCGTTTTGAATCCTTTTTGTACCTTTTACAAAATTACTTCTTACCCGCGTCGTCATCTGTACAAGCTGCACGCATTATATGCACATCCGTCTTATAAGCAGGTCACCTCCTTCATATTTTCAATTATGAAGCGTTTTTCTCAGACAGTAATGACTGCAGAGAGACGAAAATTGTTCCGTGTTACAGTATATTTCATGCTCTTATTATGTAGTCCTTGTGTATTCGCCGAAAAATGAAGTGGGAACGAGTAATTTGCGAAAATCCGAGCGCGCAACTAATTTTTCTATGTACGTGTACTGTACGCGCAATGCCGGCTCACGCTGCGTGGGGCTCAGTCGCGAGCCCCCACCCCGCCCGCCCTTCACGGAGTTCCGCCGAAGTACCAAGCCTCTTAATTTAAGCGGTTTCGTTTTATTTCAAGCAAAAATCCGATTGAATCAACAGTATTTTTTCTTGTCAATGTTTTCAAGGGTCTGGACTATAGATCCAATGTGGTTTTTTTTCCCCAATGTGATGACTGCTTAATGTCAACGCTGTCTGGGCTGAACACTCTCCCCCTCAGTCTTGTACTGGTGCTCAATAGAGCAAAAACATTTTTTTGACTCTAATTGAAAATTTTTGAAATTTCTTGGTTTTGTTTTCCCCATGAAATGATGGGAACCCAGCAACATTCCTCCACCTTGTGAACGTCAAGGTTAGCACTTTTCTGGGCGAGTTTATGCAAATAAAGGTAAGTTTACATGACCAATTGCTCAACTCTATGGCCATTAGTCATCCAGTCCCTCATGAACCAAGAATAAAGCTCCCGTGGGTGGCACCGATTAACGATCATTCGGTGATTTTGAACGTTGACTTCGGAGAAAATCTTTTACATCGTATCGTCATTTTTCTCGCGAAAGAACATGGCTACATTTCAGTGTTGTCAAATTTCCACTCGCAAATCGCATGCTCACCGGGAAAATCTAGGGCATTTGGGGCTGAAAATTTCATCGATTTTTTTTCACGGGCTTCAAGCGCAAATCAGAAATTATTGAACCAAAATTTCATAGGTACACAACCTCGTAAAAATTCGACTCGTCTGATTAAATTTTGCAACTTCGAAATGGAGTTGCGTTTCCAAATTCGGGGAACGATAATTTGAAAGATAGCAATGCGGAGTCCTTAATTATATTGTCTCTGACCGGTACAGACTTTGCGACAAAACACAGGGGAGAATTTCATGAGCCGCCCTGCGCCGTCCACAGAGCGCATGGCGCACGACCCACGTTCAATTATTACACTTTATCTGGCGTTGAGAGTTCACTAATTACTTCTCACAACCAGTGTGTATTTTTAAATGTCGAAAATTAAAAAAGATAAAAAAAAAAAAAAAAAATTACACGATACACGAGTTTCTCCGCCAAGGAGCTCTCCCCGCAAGAAATCGTTCACCACACGCCCGCCGGGAGAGCCGCAGCGTGCTGCCAACGCGAAACGCGCTTTGACGCCTACAAACCTAAAAGGCTACCTCACGCATTGCCCAATGCTTGAAGTATCCCCTTAGGTTTGTAGGCGTCAGTGCGCGTTTCAAGCTGGCAGCGGCAGCACGCCGCGCCCCAGAGTGCCATAAACTTACCCACAGGTCACTAGGTCAGAGTGTTGAAATGTAGCCAATTTGACATCAAATTCGAAATTAGCGACTCAAAACCATCAAGTACGAAACTTTCGTGATCTTTCAGTCATTATCCGACTTATTTCTTCCTATTCTCGAGTTTCGGACCACACTGGAGAAAAAACACATTGGATCTTGAGTTCAGACTCTAAAACCATCGACAAGAAAAAATACTCTTGATTCAATCAGATTTAAGCTTAAATCAAGAACCAAGCCCCTTAATTTGAGCGGATTTCCTTTTGATTTAAGCTTAACTCTGCTTGAATCAAGAGTATTTTATCTTGTCAATGTTTTCATGAGTCTGGTCTCTAAATCCGATGTGTTTTTTTTCCAGTGCATAGTGCGCCGCGGGCGGCGGCACTCATAAAATTCTCCCCTGTGCTGAATCGACAGACCATGGCTTTACCAGCCCATTTGAATTTTGCCGCGCTTTAAAAGAGCTTCAAAATGCAAACGAGTCAACCGAACCACGCTCTCATAAAATCGCCATGTCGAATGACGTGGCCAATTAACAGGGCTTTAACCTCTCCCTCCCCCACTATCACTAAAGTTGGACGCATGCCCCACTTCAGCGCCTCAGTCGCTACATTCATGATACCGCGAGACTAACACATGGCACATTCAATAATGCGCGCGTAGTCTTGTGCGAGTTGCCGATTGCAATGCTTTCTGGCACCAGCGTTATCTGCCGCTCGCTTCTCCATCGTGCTCAATACTTAGACTTACTTCCGCTTGCAATATCAGGTTTTAGTTCGGGAAAAAGTACCATGGCCAGCTCTGTCGATAAGCGAAAAGTGCTCTTGACGCGAAGTGATTATTCCCCTTCGGCAGTGAACTTATTGAAACAACAGTAAAGTAACGTTTTGCTTATTGTAGATCGTATTCGATACATCAAACGGGTGAGTTTGTATCGAAAACGATTGGTTCAAAACATAAACATAGCCTCAAAAGTCACTTGAGTAATCTCATGGAACGCGATTTTTATGATAGATTTTTGATGCGTATGGGAACTTAGTGGCCAAAAGTAGTAAAATCGCTCATTTTCAGCTTTTCTCACAAATATCCTAACATTTTGGTTAGAAATTATGTTCTATTGTTTTGAACCGAACGATACATCGAATCACTATCGAATACGATCTATTGATTCTTACTAATAAGTGTTGCCTTGATAATTTAATATGATTCGAATATTAGTGTACTATTCGTAACTTTCATGATGAGCAAGAACCTATTTTACAATAATTTTGGATGTATGAAGTCCGGGTGTTCGCGAGGCTTCATGCGACACGCGGCTCAAGTATGCTGATATTTGAAACTTCAGTATTGTTTTCTTAATTCCTTATCATCATTTTGCAGTGTGGTGCTGTTGTCTCAAAGCATGACATCAATGGATCGGGAACAATACTACCTGTCTGCGAACTGAAAATTTTTCCAAGACGAAGAGAAAACTTCGCACTTTCAGTAATTTTGAGGATAGCTTTGCAACTGTATGTATTACAGCGTCATTGCAGCGCTTTCCTACCAATGGATCACTAGATAAGATACGAATTTCAGCATTCTGATACATGTTCCTTAACCAAAATTTTACGTAAAACACGATGCGCAAAACGAAAATTACCGAAATTAACTCCTTGCGAAGATAATTAATGATTCTTGATGCGTGAATTCAAACCACCCGCCCATGAAAACTCAATGCTCTACGTGATTCACATCGCGCGCTAAACGTTATCATGACAGTCTCATGCAGTATAAAAATCTGGCAACCTCAATCTTTACGCTTTGGCTCAGTTATAGCAAATTGCTAATAGTTTGAACAAGACATAATGGGAAATGAACATTGCTCGATTGAGAAGCTTGCTGAAACCATTGTAGTGGGCGATTTGACTCACGTAGAGTTTTGAGTTTCTTGTGAGCGGGCAGTTCAAATTCCTCGTAACCAATGTGAAATAAAAACGTTAACATCTTCGTTAGGAGTTGGTTTCCGTAATTTTCGTTGTGTGAATCGTTTTCTACGTGGAATTCTGGTTAAGAAACATGTATCAGAGCGCTTAAATTCGTACCTTGTCTGGTGGTCCATTTTGAGGATAGCTTTGCAACTTTATCATGCATTACAGCGTCATTGCAGCGCTTTCCTACCAATTAAGAGAAAATTTTAAATTAACAGTTTGTGTATTTTATACTGTAGAATGCGGCCAAGTTGCTAACTCATTTTCGCCAAAATTGTCAGTTAGACGATAGTGTTCCCCAGCTCTTGATATCGGAAATAGTCCAAATGGTAAAAGTGTAAAATCGTGTTATGTCAAAAAGTTCAAAATTAGATGCAATGCCATGCGTTGGGGGAATTTTTTTACGAACTGATTCCCACTACCGTGAAGGACCGAACGTTGTTATCCATAAAAAAAACCTCCATGATTCCGATACAAATCAAAAACCGTTGACAAACTGTTTGGAAGCAGATCCAGATTGAGATTGGAGATTTACAGTCTGATATTGTCTCTTTTCCTATTGTTTCATAACTAGTCTTAATCACGGATCTAATATTCGCTTTAAATTCAGCAAGTATTTATGTCATTGCTGAAGCTGAGTCGTTATTTCGGAATCAACTATTTTGTTAAAAAGTCTAGGATTTGAATTAGACATGGATTAATAAACAGTTAAGATATGTCAAAAATCGATACAAAAAAGTCTTATCCACAATACGTAGTATGGATACAAAAGTATTTTCAATAGAGACATTCAAGAAATTGGGATGGGGTGTGAGGATGTAGAAGACGTCATGCATTAGCGACAAATATTCTCTCAACTCTTGTGAAGAGTTGACTAGCTGGATAAAAGTCGTGCTTATCCCGTTGGCCGTTAGGCCATACCTACTGATCTATTTGCATAAATTCCAACACATATAATAGAGGGACCGGCACCCTATAACAAAAGGCAGCGCCTCATACGACTTCACTTAAATCCTAGATCTTAAAATAGAACCCACCCTCTAAATGGATGGGTTTTCTTCAAGGATGGCCGCATTGAATGGATATAGCTGCAAAGAAGGAAATTCACAGTCCTTCGTGATATTTCTCATACAATTTTCCTCATTTTTCAATAGTTTTGATGTCGAGACATGGGACAGTGAGAAGCACGGGACAATCCCCAAAGATACACTCATCCAACTTATTCGAGGGAAGGCTGGTTTACTCGTTACAACCTGTGATTTGGTCGATCAAGAAGTTATCGCCTCAGGAGGTAGGTAAGAGATTTCACTATTTTCAAACATACATATATCAAAGAATCATAGAGTAAAATATAGGGGTCATTTATAAGGGGGTACTTTGTACCCAAACATTTTTCTAGAATTACGACGACAAAAAATTTGAACGATGCTTGAAATAGTCATTAAATAAAAGTATGTTACAGAGTTTTAAAACGTTAACATATTAATTTCTCGAAGACAATGCCACAGGCATTACATAAATGGACAAAATAGGAGAAAAAGGGCAGAGATGGTACAAGAATAACATTGAGAAACTAGATATTGCTTCCCGCCACGAAAAAAGGCGCCGATTCCCATAAGGCAGTGCGGGCTACTACCAATGGATCCATTACATAGGCTGTCCCAAAACAACTGAGAGCAAGTCTGTATTTCAGAAACAATAATAGATATTGAAACGCGGTTTGTGGGAAGTTGGAGCTCATATCCTTAGCTTTCCAACGAGCCCAAGATTAGCTCTTTTGGTCAAAATTTCGCTGAGTTACAGCAATTTTCCGGAGGCGTGTAAAAAATAACCCTACAGGACTTTTGAGTGTTTTCTTTCTTGTCTGAACTGTTGTTCCGAGAGTCGCGCAGTTGATCGCAACTTTGCGGATCACGTTGGCACTGGTCTAGATGGAAGTTCTAACATATTTGCATGTGTTTTTATTGCATATCAGTCAGCCTCAGTCGTGTAGTGGTCAAGGCAGTTCGCTGCCAACACTGAGGTCCCGGGTTCAATCCCCGGAGGTGACTGTGGATGACTATGCCACTCCAATACCCTGACCCTTCGAGGTTACAGGGTGCGGGAGGGACATAGTCACCCAGTAAGTAATCCGTCTGCACTGTTCGACTGGGTTGTGTAAAATCGGTAATCACTCGTAGTGTGCGCGACTGCCAGCGCTACCTATCAGTGAAGATTGCATCAACACAGTCCAACTCGGTGGAGGCATGGCCGTGCTCCGAAAGTCCGTGCTCTGCAGCGTCTGCCACAGTCTTTGATAAGACCTTCCGTTGGCTATCAGACGGCCGCTGAGCCTTGCGGAAATATAGATGATACTCAATGTGTCAATAGGACGAAGATATGTTAAGGTGTACGGTCCAACTTCGGGGTGCACGACGGCAGTTGCCAGTTGCCTTGGCCCCTTGAGGGCGCCTCGCCGGCCAGCCCGACCTTACTTACTTACTTACTTACTTACTTTATTGCATATCAGAGTTTTCTTGAACTTCCCAGCTCAATGAAGCCAACATTGTCTAGCGTTAATGACACGTGTTCTCGTTTGGTGCAATGAGTTCGTCCGCGGAGCTGAACCAAGAGCAACGCTTTGCCATCCGTTACTGTGTTCGCCGAGGTTTAACTGCCTCTGATACCGTGAAAGAGATGTCAGTTGCTTAGGGAGAAAATCGACTTGGGGAGAGCACCATTTATCGGTGGCATGCAGCTTTTTCCGAGGGTCGCGAGTCGGCGGCTTTGATTCCGCGTGGCGGCCGGCCGTCAACTTCTGCGACAGAGGAAAGTGTCATTAACGCTAGACAATATTCAGGGAAAAAAACACTCAAAAATCCTGTGGGGTTATTTTTTCCACGCCTCCGGAAAATTGCAATAACTCAGCAAAATGTTGACCAAATGAGCTAATCTTGGGCTAGCTGGATAGCTAATGATATGAGCTATAACCTCCCACAAACCGCGTTTCAATATCTATTATTGTTTCTGAAATACAGACTTGCTCTCAGTTGTTTTGGGACAGCCTATGAAGTAACAGACCCGCTGCCAAACGGCCGGAAAGAGCATACACCACTACCGTGGTGAACGCTAGCGCCCTTTTGAGCCTCCAGAACCACGAATTGCACACCATCCACACAAAAAATCGTGTGATAGTCACAAGTGAGGGATCGCGGTTCACGGGATTCGATCGGCCGAACGGTCGTTTTAGCGCCTTTAGGAGCCACCAGAATCACGAAATGCACACCATCCACACAAAAAATCGTGTGATAGTCACAAGTGAGGGATCGCGGTTCACGGGATTCGATCGGCCGAACGGTCGTTTTTGCGCCCTTAGGAGCCACCAGAATCACGAAATGCCCACCATCCACACAAAAACTTGTGTGAAAGTCACACGTGAGGGATCGTGATTCAAGTGATTCGATCGGCCGAACGGTCGTTTTAGCGCCTTCAGGAGCCACCAGAATCACGAATTGTACACCATCCACACAAACACTCTTGTGAAAGTCACAAGTGAGGAATGGTGATTTAAGTGATTCGATCGGCCGAACGGTCGTCTTAGCGCCCTTAGGAGCCTCCAGAATCACGAATTGTACACTATCCACACAAAAACTCTTGTGAAAGTCACAAGTGAGGAATCGTGATTCAAGTGATTCGATCGGCCGAACGGTCGTCTTAGCGCCCTTAGGAGCCTCCAGAATCACGAATTGCACACCATCCACACAAAGACTCGCGTGAAAGTCACATGTGAGGGAATTCTCACATGGCCTCCTAAGACCCAGGGATTTTACAAGTATACAGTGCTCCTGTCTTGAGTCCATTTTAACTTATTGCATTTTCATTTTTCACAATGTCCAATATCGCAAAAAGACTTATCTACCTTATGCAGCATAAAACGGAACATTAGAGCTCACGAGCTCACATGTTAATCATTCAATGTCGCCAGTGCAGCGCTCCAGTGACTCAAATTAGAACATGTTATGAGGAGTCGATTTGCCACCGGGTCTCTGGCAAGTACTGAATTACACGGCAATAAGTTTTGCCCTGGGGACTTACGAGGATAGGAAAAATATCGCGTGAACATTCAGACGTTGCTAAATTTTCCTTCAGAAAAAAATTCAGTTTTTCGAAAGAGTTATACATATTTTTCCTGGACAATTTCAGATAATTTATATTAACATGCGAATACAATCCGCCGAAAAATTGGAAGACGAACATTCACAAGTTTCCCTGAAAACTCGTATTTTAAAGCGCTCAGCCGATAAGCAGACGCTTCTCGTTTTCGTTCTGCCACTAGAGTTATTTTATTATAGTAGTGCGCTCAAGCGATTGAACGGCTCACCATCTCAAGAAAGCATGGCTGACGAAATTCTCAGAATTTTCTTTTTACCAGATGATAAACCGCCTTTAACGTTGTTAAAAATAAATTAGCGGATGAAAGAAATACATTCTCAAAATTTTGTTACCTACACGGAGAAAAAAAAATTGTGCGTGGGACCCGAAGTTTAGGTCATATGGATCCCTGAAGTTTTCGGATTGAGCATCCGAACACTTAAGGTCCAGCTGCTGAGGTTTGGATCACACATCTGAAACTTCAGTTCTTACGTCTGTAAGTACTTCGGTTTTCACATCCGAAGAACTTCGGTTCTCACATCCGAAAAACTTCGGTTCTCATTTCAGATGTGTGATCCGAACCTCGACAGCTAGACCGAAAGTGTTCAGATGCTCAATCTGAAAACTTCAGAGATCCATATGACCTAAATTTCGGGTCCCAAGCACGAGGTCTTTTTCTTCGTGTAAGAAGTTAATAGACAGGGGTGCTTAAGTCAATGACTTCTCTAAAATTCAAGTTTAATTCTCGGATGGTACATGCCTGAGCAAAAAAAAAAAAAAATTAAAGTGATTATTAAGATATGCAAATGATGAGCACAAGAGAAAATTTTAAAATTTGAGGTGCTGACTTTACGGACATAAAAGGTCCTGCTCCTTAAACTTGATTTTCCTCTTGGATGTTGGATTATACACGTTTTGCTTCTTAATTCTTTTGCCCCAGCCCCTTCTCTGCAAGTGGTAAGCACGATGTCAGTTGGCGTTAATCATGTGGATCTGAAGGCTTTGAAAGAGTTTAATGTGCGTCTGGGTTATAATTCGGATATCAACGTTGAGGCAACCGCTGAGCTCACAGTTGCTTTACTCTTGGCAACTTCGCGAAGGATAGTTGAAGCTTCAGCGGCGGTGAAGAGGTAAGGATTTTCATTTGATATTATTTTAAGATATTACGATCTCCCGATTAAATCGTGTCATGCGACAACCACTGATCTCTATTTTTCCAGAGAAAGATGCAACCATGAAAATCGTGTTTGCGCTTGTTTTAGGGTTACTATAATCCCAAAACGAGTACTTGCACCACTTTCAAATTTATATTAACCCTTGAAAAGTATTATCAACACAAAAAACTAAAACCTGGAAAAATTTATTTTAGGGATTTTCACACGGCTCGATTTCATGAGGAGGTACGAATTTTTACGCAGTAGCCTGAGACAATGCACTGGGGAAAAAAACACATTGGATCTGGAGTCCAGACTCTTGTAAACATTGACAAGAATAAGGACTCTTGATTTAATCAGATTTAAGCTTGAGTCAAAAGGATATCCGCTCAAATTAAGAGGATTGGTTCTTGATTTAAGTTTAAATCTGGTTGAATCAAGAGTATTTTTTTCTTGTCGATGTTTTAAAGAGTTTTAAAGAGTCTGGACTCTAGATGTGTTTTTTTCCAGTGTATTTATTGTGGGCAAGTTTATGGCACGCTGTGGCGCCGCGTGCTGCCGCTGCCAGCTCGAAACGCGCACTGACGCCTACAAACCTAAGGGGATACTTCAAGCATTGCGAAGTGCGTGAGGTAACCACTTAGGTTTGTAGGCACCAGTGCATGTTTCCAGTGTTGTTGTACGGTTATTATAATCCCAAAACGAGTCCTTGCACTACTTCCAAGATATCAACCCTTGAAAGGTATTATCGACACAAAAAACTGGAGCCTGGAAAAATTTATTTTAGCGATCTTCGCACGACTCGATTTGATTATGAGGTACACATTTTTACGAAGCAGCCTGAGACAATGGTAACAAGGGGAAAACAAGGGGGATGGAGGGACAAGGCTAAAATACTACAGTGAAACACCCTAGACATTTCGACTCAAAACTAAGTCTTTTAGGCCACCAACATGTTGGTCTCGGGTTTTTTCATCGATATTTTTCAATATTTATTGTAGTATTCTGACTGAAAATGATTCAGTTTTGAGTCGAAACGTCTCGAATGTTTCATTATAGTATTTTAGTCTTGTTTCCCGGTTTCCCCCTCGTTTTTCCCTCAATAATTATGAGCCGATATCATGATTTTTCTAGATGCCATAAGGTGATGACCGCAAAAAGAGTTCGCAAGTTCGCAAGAGTTCCATTTTTCCATAAATGCAAGTCACTATTTCGCTGACTTCTGCTTATGTACATTTAATATAATACCTTCATACGTGTATTTGTTCAGTGACAGGTGGACTACCAACAGAGGATCCTTCAGGTGGCTTTGCGGCCAGGGATTGCACGACTCAACAGTTGGTATCATTGGATACGGTAAAATAGGACACTCGGTTGCGATGAAGCTGAAGAGCTTCTCTCCTAGGCGAATCTTCTACACGAGTAGAAAAGAAAAGCCAAACGGTGAGTGAGTTCAGTTCGTCGCTCCTCTGACGTAAAGTCGTAACTATGTTTCCACATGAGCCGCAAAAAACACAGTTATACGGCGAACAGGGCTTACATGAAAATTGAGATACGCTCGTACGGCAGTGGAGCGACAAACCTCTTCGGACTGGAGCGAGATTGGCATGTCATCATCCACAATTGAATCAGCGAGTTCGAAAACACACCAACTCGGAAAAAAAATTGTTCAGGAAACACCTAAAACTGCGCAGCGGGCGAAGAAGATAGTTTAAGAAAAACCTTTTTGGTGCCAAAGGACAAGTACTTAGAGGCTTTGTGAAGCACCAAGTTGAAATCGATACATCATGTTTGATGACAGAGAATTAAGCGTTTAAAAATTTCCGAATTTGTGTGTTTTCGTTCTCACCGACTTTCAGATACTGATTTTTCATAGTCTGCCCTGAAAAGTGTATATTTTTCGACCTGAATAACGCTTGAATATATGGGTAACTTGTTGGTACAAGGTATACTGAACCGAAAAAAGAAAACCGCAAAATCGGATGGTCACCCGTTTCCCTTGAAATGGCCGAAAATTGGTATTTCCAATGGAATAATTCGATTTATTTCTTTTCCCGTCGCTGTTTCGAGCACTTCCGATTGCAATTTCGAAACTTCCTTTTGCGTGTAGATGTTTCTATCCATAAGTGTAACTAAACCGTAAAAAAGTGAAAATCGGAAAAAACCCGAGTTGGTGTGTTTTCGAACTCAATGATTCAATTTTTGTTTTGATTAATTATTTAGTAAGTTCATTGATATTATTCTGCTCGCAAAATGTTTAATGGGAACAAGAGGTCGTGAGGTTATGTTGAAGAGCGCATTCTATTTTGCCAAAAATGGAGATTTGCACGCAAATTATACATCGCTTTATCCTAGAGTGCTTAAGGAGCTGATTTCGCAGTATTTAATAACTTCTTCTGATATAGATTTGAAAGTGTTAAGATACACCACTCGAAGACGTTATCTGGCGACATTTTCCATCTAAATATATGTATTTCGGCAGATGAGATCATTTCTCATAGCTGCTCCAATATTTATTGTTTACTTAATGAACCAAGGATATCCTCGTGTTAAGTTCACTCAGTAGTAAATACAAAATACATCAAATACAGACCCACGCAGATTGTCCTGTGACTCAAACCGACAGGTGACGAATTTATTCATAAATCAATACTTGCAATTAAACCATAGTCAAATCTTGGGAGGAATCCTTCGGTAATATTAGGAATGTATCAGATGCGCTTATTTGATTTAACTACGGTTTCCCGATGGTATTTCTCCAGTTAGGAGGAGCGATTTTAGGGAGGGTTACGTAATTTTTAAAGAGCTATAGATCTGCGGTACGGGGGAAAAGGAGGATAAAGGCGAGGGGTAGAAAGTTCCATATTTTAAGAGCCGCCCTTCTGCGAGATTATACCTTCAACTTACAGCTAGGCAGAAATGGAGAGTTGATCTTCCTCATTTAAATACCGTAAAAAATAAACAAATAATTCAATTGTTTTTTTGACTATCAGGGAATGCTATCGGAGCCGTCTACACAGATCTTGATACGCTCCTTAAGTCTTGCGATTTTGTAGTTCTCACGCTAGCTCTGACGCCCGAAACTACAGGTATCATCAGTAGGAGCAAAATCGCTTTGATGAAAGAGAATGCCGTCTTCATAAACACCGGCAGGGGTGGTACGTAAATATATACAGATCCTACATTCTCATGAACACGGAAAAACAACTTAGTGCTGAGCCCTGACACTTAGAGTAAAATAGTGCCAACTACAGACAGCAGTGCTGAGCACGACAGCTTTAAGATCTATCCCTACAGGCAGATTTCAGCCCTGCTGCCTGGAGTGGCGCTATTTTACTTCAAAAGTTTAGGACTCGAACTACGTTGTTATTTCCGTGAACATAGCAGTATTTACAATAGAATTCTATCTTCATAAGGAATCTACGTAAGATACGATTAAGAAGCCTCAGAGTTAAGTTCTTTGTGAAAGTTCCCGTTCCACATTTTTTGTGTCTGTTAAAAGTAATCGATTCTTAATTGGATGTATAGCCTATCTCAACTGAATTTGAAAATTATTGATTTTTCTTTACATTTTAATTAAAAGCCCAGTACTGCCAAAGGAGGGGTATCGATAAGGGCCTTTTTTGCCGCCCCCTCCTACTAGAATCTGGAAATTTATGCGGGGTTTCTAAGTTGACTTAATGAAAAAGATTATACCTCAGCCTTTTTCGAATTCGATTTTTTTTTCAAAATTTTGACATATCCCATTAAACTGATCTTTAGTGGAAAGATGGTTGTTAAAAAAACGGATTCTGAAGGTGATGGAGACATATTTTTAATGAATGCATTTCTCGATCATAAAGTAGGTGAAACACTTTTTGGGAATTTCAAGTCTCTGATTGGGTTTCACGAGACTGAAAGTAAGTAAAAATCTACGTTTTTCTCTCAGAAATGGAATATGATTCGCCAAACTCTAAATCTCATCATTTTAGAGTTGTCTAACAGTGAGTCGTTTTATCACCTATCGCTATCACCAATCGCGTGCAATAATTATGGTTGTGTGATGGTCCCATCTTTAAATCTCATGATCGTGAATGAATACAGTCATCTGAGTGAAAATCGGGTAATCTTGATGGTTTGTATCTTTGCATGTTTTTCTAGAGCTTCCTCAGTACGTGTCGCTCAGCCTACTTTGACTGTATTAATTGATTTCGTGATCCAATTTGGTGTGTTAAAAGTTTTTGTTTCTCTACGAAGTGATTTGATTCGTACCAACTTTTCATTCTGCACCTGTGTGTTTTGTGCGCGATTTGAGTGCGGTTCGATTCGATTCGATCTTTGTAGTGGAGAAAAGTGACTGCTGATGGCAAAATGCCCAAGGAATCATGATGGTGCCGCTTGCGGAACTCGCGTCGTACCTAGGTCAAAATTAAAACGCGTTACAAGTGACCATCTCCTCAAATTATTGAAGAAAAAAAACCCCGTTTTTGGCTCTTCATAGTGAGATTTGCAAAAAGTGTTATCTAGTGTCTCCTGTAAAAAGCCCTTCAGCTAAAAAAGTGCCGACTTCCAAAACCCGCGGCTACCATTAATGTTACATCAAAGAAAATTCCTGTTGATATCCAATGAAGCCTCATCCAGCAAAAACAGTGAGAAAGGGAGTGATTTAGAGAAAAAATTAACGCTTCAAGTTGGAAGATGTTCTGGATCTCATAGAAAGTGCGTGGTTTGCGGACAGTCTAAAAACCTGACCCGGACTTCTGCTCAGTCTAGATGTAAGTTTTTTGTTGATAACGGCTATATTATTCCTAAAGATTCGCGTTGTTGTACAGATTATGTTGATTTAAAATATTTGAAACCAGATATTGTTATTGAGAGAAAATCGGATGAATGTACCCTGAATGTCAAGGAAATGACAGAACTGCTTCACGGTGTCCGGTCTCTTGCATCTCGCAAAGGCCTCGACTTTGATACGCCTGATGTTTTAAACCTTCAGGATTACTGGAACCTAACAGGTGTGACCATTAACCAATTTGATATCATCCTCAGCTCCATAGAAAAGCATCTTCGTAATACTTCACAGCGCAGCACTCGCACTTGCCTTGCTATTTTTCTAATGAAATTACGAACTGGCTTATCATTCCTCGTTCTGTCTACTTTATTTGCAGTTCCAAAATCTGTCATCCAGCGAAGTGTGCATTCCGCTCGTAAAGTTCTCATGACTGAATTTGTGCCCAAAAATCTTGGCTAAAGTCATACATCTAGGTCGGATTTCATCAAGCACAACACGACAGAATTTTCAAAGTCTCTTTTCGCTGATGGAGAAGACAGAGCTATTATTGTTGTAGACGGAACAGATGTTTACATCGAAAAAAGCTGCAATTTTAAGTTTCAACGAAGAACATATTCCATGCACAAAGGACGCCCTCTGATCAAGCCATAAGCACAACAGATCATATTTTGGAGGTTCTCGGTCCTTTTTTTGCAGACGGGAAAAATAACGATGAAGCTATAATCACGTCTCATATGACAACGTGCGCTGGAGGATTGAAATCGTGGCTAGAGGAAAATGATGTCATTGTTGTCGATCGTGGTTTAAGGGATTCGGTACAGTTACTAGAAGGTATGGATCTGATAGTAAAAATGCCGCATTTTTTTGACCAAAAAAAGAGTCAGCATACAACTGAAGAAGCCAACGAATCAAGACTCGTGACTGTTGACCTCTCCTTCTCTATTGCTAATGCTTAATATATATATTATTCTACCTCTCCTTCTTTATTGCTAATGGTTGATATGTATCTTTCTTTTATTTAAAGATTTAATATATTTAAGTGCTGTTTTATGTCAGCACTTAAATGGGTAGGTGAAGCTGTCAATGGTGCAATCAAAACTTTTAAAGCATTGTCCCATACGATGCCCAACTCGCAAACACCTTTCATAGGAGATTACGTCCGTTGTTTGTAGCATACTTAACGCACTTCGGCCACCGCGAATAAGTGAAGATGCGGATGTTAAAATAATTGCACACAGAATGTTGCGATTATCCAAGACTCCTAATAAAATACAGGCAAGAGTGCTAAAGGAGAACTGGACCAGAGCAAGAACTGTATGGAAAGAAATGGAAGCAAGTGGCTTAAATGATTTTCCTCCCTAACCATCAACGAACTTCGTCAGATCACCATGGTAGTGTACCAACTTAAACAAGCACGGTCCTATACAGCAGAGCATGAAGCTGACGATGGTTGGTATAAACTTTATACCCACAAAGAGTGTGATGATGTAGTGCGAGTTCTAGTGCAAAGTCGTCACAAGTCATCAAAAAAGTATTCCTTGTGGATACAGTACCACGCATCCGGAATTCCGGAATGGTATTGTCAATGCAAAAATGGAGCGAGAGTTGTGGGATGTTGTGCACATGTTGCCTCTGTGCTATGGTACCTCGGATATCACCGCCACTTAAACGAGGGAGAGCGCAGTAAACGCATTTCTGATGAGTACGAAAAGGCTCTGCAAGACTCAGCGCATGGGGAGCGGGTGGTCCGATGATGGTGGTGATGAGGAAGAAAAAGAGGACGACGAGGAGTGAGGAAGAATGCATATGGGTAGAAATTATCGTTTCCTTTCTCCTCCTCAATTTTTAAACTTCTGTCATATCCCTTTCCGGTCTTTTTCCGTAGAGTTTTGCTCATTTTTAGTCTCGTGAAACCCTATCAGAGACTTGAAATTCCCAAAAAAGTGTTTCGCCTACTTCATGATCGAGAAATGCAATCATTAAAAATATGTCTCCATAACTTTCAGAAAAGCGTTTTCATACGTAGCGTGTATACACTTCGGTAGACGTGTTTTCCTAAGATTTTTGCGGATGTTCCTTAAAAGTCGATTTTTGAAAAAGTTTTTTCTAACTATGGGCGCATTCTCTAACTAAAACCAAATCGGGGTTAAAATGTGTCCTAAAGTCTCCTTAATAACATATCAAAAGCTCTTTTCAGTTAGATGATGCGCTCGGTGTCAAAAAAACCGCGGAGTGATAGAAAAACACGATTTTTCGCTAAAATACGCCCGCAGACCTAAGTTTAGGCAACCGTTTAACACGTATCCAGTGGCCTATGGACTAAATCATGATTATTTCTGTAAAATACATTAAGTCAACTTGGAAACCCCGCATAAATTTCCAGATTCTGGGGGGAAGGGGGAGGCCCTTATCGATACACCTCCTTTCAAGAATCGCCATTGTATGCACTTGACGCTAAAAAACCCGTTCACGTGAATCACATAATAGACAATTTTTATTAATGGTAGCTCCCAATATTCCGAATATCAAAACATGTCAACAATTACTTGCTATCATTACTTACCGAATATCCAAAAGAAATTAGGAGCAATAAAGTAAGTGCCCTCATTTTTTGACCATTATTAAGACCAAAATCGGAGTTTTAATTTGTACCTCGAAACGACCATCAGTTTAAACCTCTGGGGGAGTCTCTCACTTTTATCAAAATATGAGTATATAGTTATGACAAAAAAGTTTCGAAGATCGAAAAAACGTTTTGATATATTTTGGCATAATAGCGTTAGGAGTTTCGTGGATCTCTTTTCCATCAGAACCGCTCAATTTTTCCACTCTCGTTAATGGTTTTTGATAAAGGACTACTTTTTTGCAGCATTGGTTGATCAAGACGCTCTGGTTGCTGCCCTTCAACAAAGGAAAATTCTTGGTGCTGGTCTAGACGTCATGTCACCCGAACCACTACCTCAAGATCACCCATTGCAGAAGCTTGATAATTGCGGTAAGTAATGAGCAATACAGGGAATAGGTCATTTTCAAAAGCATTTATAATCAATCCTTTGAGAACAAACATCAATTTAAGTTGAATCCTGAAAAATTACGGTAATAATGCAAAGCAGTATCTACTCGCTGGCAAACAACTTCATATCAGGGGTTTTGTACTCACTTTTTCTTCCCGATGGAGATTGATGTTTTACTTTCAAGCGATGCGCATTTCGAGCTGGGCTGGCTCGACCTGGTACCTGCTAAATGGGGCATCATTGATCATCAGGCAACAGTTGATTTTACCAAAGAGACTGTTATCCGTGGTGACCCCATTGACCATGCATGGTACTGCCAAAATGGTGAGCCCCTCTTTAAGTCCCTGCGCGTTGGTGACCAACCATATGCCTATGTAGCTTACGCACTCCTAGCCATGAACGCCATAGGACAGGCATTACAAAATATGCTCCCAGCTGGTCCTCTCCCTGTCGGATATCAGGAATTTAAGTGGGACAATATTGGTCGGACTGCTCCGGGTCAAGTGGCTGCCCACCCGCGTCCTCCAGTTTGGATGCCTGGGCACCACATATTTGAGCCCTGTACGTACCAATCGTACTTATGGGAAAATACTATGTTGTATGCCCCTTACCTTGCAGAGGCCGCGGCTGGTCCTGGCCCGCTATGGAACCTGACCAACCTACCCCTGGGGCCACAATATAGTAGAGGCTACATCCTGTGCTCGAAAGTGCCGCCTTCTACTGCTGTCCTGCACTTTGTACCTCCTCCCGGTCTAACTCGGGCGCCACGAAGTACTGCGCCCACGACTCACCCTCCTGGCCGCCCAGTTATCCCAGCCAACTCAATGGAAATTGATCCAGCCGTTGCATACGGGACAGGAGCTGTGCCATCCTCGGGTGTAGCCCCAAACTGACTTCGACATCTGATGCCAGCGCCTCTCAGATGTCGAGAACTCGTAAGCGTAAAGCACCCTTCACTTCTAGCAATCAGTTGGAGTGTGGCCTAGTGCCTATTGTGGTGTCAACGCATGTAAATATTTACGTTGGAACTGGCTTCCCTTCCTTTGTACAGTGCATCAGGTACGCCCCTGATCAAGTCAATGGTCCAACTCTATCATTGTATAATTGGCGCTCTTACCGTATAGATGTAAAAAAGTTAGTTAAGATGTATATACGTTTAGATTTTAATAAGAAGGTGAAACTTTTAGCAGGAATCCAGTCATTACTAAAACATGCACCCTCTTACGGCCAGCCGTTAGGTTTCTTAGAAATACTATCATCAACCCACCATCAAACTTTTTACCCCCCTCCTTAGCCCCGCCGCGGAATCACACGCGTCCAGCTCAGGTGATTACACAACAGTGATAACGCGATCGTGGTCCGGTTGCTTTCGTAATTCGGCCGTTTTTATACCAATTTATATACGTTTTAAAAATTTTAAACAATTTTAGCAATAGTGGTCAAATGTGCGGTTGTGCGCTCGTATTTTAGTTTTTCGTTGTTTGACGCGTATCCGCGCCGCGGTACAAGTTTTCTATTTGTAGCCTGAAGATGAGCGTAAAGCTCGAAATGCGCATCGCTTGAAAGTAAAACATCTATCTCCATCGGGAAGAAAAAGTGAGTACAAAACCCTTATCAATCAAGCCCGATAAAATGACCAACCAAAATTTCAACTTCATATCAACTTGGTGGAACAAAGCATACGGTGCATAATGCGTGTTTGTGCGGTAAGCATAGGAGTGCCTTGTAGTTTTACACTGATTTTTCTGACTCAATTACGGCGGTATATTGGTTCTTTAAAACTTAAAAGATCTTGAAATAAATAACCTTGAAATTTGCGAAATCCCAAATTTCATACACGGAAAAAACGAGCTTAGGGTTGGGACCTGCATGTTAGTGCTGGACACTAACGAGGGTTAGGTCAAATGGAGCCACCAAGTCAGAGGAGTGCTGGGCACTAAACAGCTCGAGGCTGGGTCACTAAGGAAGAAGTAGTGTCAAGCCCTAAAGTGACTTTGGAGCGAGCGTAAAATATGAAACGCCTCCGCCTGGGATCGAACTCGGATCGCGCCGGAGGAAGACCAGCGCGTTACCACCAGGCTATGGTGACTCCGACGTCTCAAGGGTGAATTTACACCTGTTAAGCGCAACTACGTCTCGCGGCATCTGATTAGCACTACTCATGTTCAGTGCCCACCTGTACTGCCTTCCGGTGTTGAGCTGTACAGCGCTTAGACGCCAGCCCTCAACTACTCCCCACTAAACGGCCAGTAGTGCTCAACACTAGTCTTGTTTTTTCCGTGTAGTCTTAAGTAATTTGTATTTTGCTCTCTATCGATTGACTATAATTTCTTGTGAAGCGCTGTCTTCAAAATTTAACGATTTTACTTTTACTTCAGTTTTATGAAAAGTCTCCGTTTTACGATGCCAAGTCTTTAAACCTATCTCATCACAATGGAAACCATTAACAATCTCTCTACGGAGAGGAGTTGTCTACTCATGCCGATCCATTAATACGCCATTATTTTGAATAGCAGGCTGAGTATTTGTCAACCCGCTCGATTGAAGGCGAATGAAGTCGCTCCGCACTATACATTGGGCCAGGTTTCACACTGGCCACAGAGTGTAGTAGTTGCAGTAAGCCTTCAATTAGACGAATAGGCAAATGTTCAGTCCAAAAAATAGATCATTGTATTCTGCGCCGCCTGGATTATTAAGTTGTTGTCAAATTACCGTGATGGATGAATGGATACGATAAGGATTTATCAATTCAGGTCATAGAATACGATTCAACAACGGCAATTCTCCACACGATGGAAATTGCAACCGGGGCGTTATAACTTTCAAATTTTCAAACTGCCTCGTAGAATTTTTGGGTATATCTGAAACCAAATGAATTTTATTCATAACTGAAGCCTGCATGACCAATACGATGTTTTTTCATGAAACTTTAATGATACGAGGCTCGTCCAGAAAATAATTTTACATATCCAATCTCCTAAATTAAGATAGACAAAGAAAATCTGTAGTAAGCGATGAAAAGCCACTAATCTCAGCTTTCTAACGCGCTGTAGTTTTTTAAAGGCTCAACAATACTCTAAACAAGTGGATTTTTCTGAACCCACCTCCTCTCCGAGTGGGTCCAAAATTTCACGGGGCGTCCTCAGCAAGTGAGTTGCTGCGAGAGCTGTATCTACCGCTAATCACAAAAAAGAGGCTTAAAAATGGTCGAAAGTCATGTGAAATATAAGAGACAACATTAATCAGCTAGGAAGTAGCAGAGTTGATTGTGTATACTTAAGACTCAGTTGTCTTCGAACTGAAGTTAACCGAATTTTCAGCGTTAACCCTCACTTACTGGCGGATTTGTTCATAGGGCTTCACATTGCTCCGCCCTAGCTCGAAAAAATTTCGTCAAAGATGCATCATTTTGAAAAATATGTAACATTTACAACATTTTTACTGCAAATTAGTATGAATCTAAGCAGCTTTTCACCTTTCTTGGTTAGAAAATTAATTATAGAGCGCAATGGACCACTAGACAAGGAACGAATTTAAGCAATCTGATACATGTTTCTTAACTAGAATTTCACGTAAAACACTATTCACACGACGAAAATTACGAAATCCCACTCTTAAAAAAGATATTAACGTTTTTATTACACTTCGGTTACGAGGAATTTGAACTGCCCGCTCACAAGAAACTCAAAGCTCTACGTAAGTCAAATCGCGCACTACAACGGTTTCAGCAATCTTCTCAATCGATGTTCATTTCCCACCATGTGCTGTTCAAACTATAAGCAATTTGCTACTGCTGAGCCAAAGCGTCAAGATTGAGGTTGCCAGATTTTTATATCGCAGAGACTGTCATGATAACGTTTAGCGCACGATGTGAATCACGCAGAGCATTGAGTTTTCATGAACGGGTGGTTTGAATTCACGCATCAAGAATCATTAAATATCTGTGGAAGGAGTTGATTTCGATCATTTTCGTTGTGTGCGTCGTATTTTATGCAAAATTTTAGTTAAGAAACATGTATCAGAATGCTGAAATTCGTGCCTTGTCTAGTGGTTCATTCACACACCGAAACCAAATTCAGCCGGCACAACTCCACGAGTTAACCAATTGTAGCTTAACCTTTTCACGTACTGCAGTTCAGACCCACTATAATATCGAATGAGCCTGCAATTTTCTGATTTAGAACTGTGCTTCCTCTAATTTCACATGGTGTTCAACCACCTCTAAGCCACTTTCATGCGATCAGCGATTGACCCAGTGGCTCATTTGCTGATGGCCCTCCGTTAAATTTTGAACTCGCGCGGAGAGGAGGTAGATTCAGAGAGAACCACTCTTCTAGAGTTTTGTTGAACCAAATTTAAAAATCTAAAGCGCGTTAGAAAGCTGAGAGTAGTGGCTTCTTTAACGCTTTTTACAGAGTTTCTTAATCTATCTTGATTTAGGAGATATTGACGACCTTCGTAGTTCAACTAAACAATGTTTTTTTTCTCTCTTTCTGCTGGTTTAATGACTTCGTGTCCAGCACCTTCAGCCAACTTTGTTTAGTGTCCGTGGACATCGTGGGATATTCATACTCCAGGCTTTTCAAATGTTCGGGGATTATAGGGCCGAGGAGAATCTGTTTCAGCAGATCAACTCGTCAATTCCGTGAAAATTAGACGCCATCACCGGGATTCGAACCCGGGGCCTATTGACCTAGAGTCAGACGCGCTGACCACTAGGCCAACCTGGCCGCGGCGACAATGTTTACTGAAGGAGCATCAAAAGAAATTGAGAAAGATTAGTGAAAACTAAATTTCGGAAGTTCAGTAGATAATCAACCCTCTCCCTCCCAAAACATCGAATATATAAATATTGGCCGAAATTTCACGAAATAGACTCACTCAAAGGTAAGAAAAAGCTCAAAACTTTCCTTCCACATTTACTGTGTCCTCGAAAAAATGTCAGAAGTTATATGGTTAAAATTTTAGGATCAAAAACATTACTTATTCTATTGAAACTTTTGACGGTGAAAATATAGTTAGGATCGAAATTGGCACACATCTATTTTGCTCTTCAGGTCATACGCTAAAGCCACCTTTGATATTTTTCCAGTTCTCCTGCCGCATATTGGAAGCGATACTGCCAAATCAATAGATGACGCCTGTCTCCGCGCTGCTGAGAATATCGTCGCTGCTTTGAAAGGCACGCCGATGCCAGCAGAGTATCCGCTGTGACATTTAAAGAAGAAAATGTGCTGAACAAGGGGAAAAGAAGAAGAACAAGAAGAAGAAGAAATACACTGGTCGCCATCGGAGTGATAACGACCGAAGGGCAAAAAATATAAATTGTCCCCCTCCCAATCATTTGAAGAGATACCATACCTTGAGTTCCTTGTCTCTGGTTCCACACGTGGATGAGGAACCGTTCAATGGGAACATAAATATTTGAATAAAGAGGAACCTTTATTGAGTAGTCAGGTCAAAATAGCGTTTGACCCGGAATAAATAGCAACAAAAGGTTTTTTGCGGAAATCTCTAGTTATACTATACCTAAACAAGAAACTAAAAGTTCGACACGATACGATGACCGAAAGGGGGGGAAATGGCCCCAAAACGCTAGAATCTAGTAAAAAATTTGCTGCCCCCCCCTCCCCCAGAATCTCTTAATTGCCCTTTACAATAAACTTTGTCCAAAGAAGAATTTATAGTTAAGCCTTATGCATAAATAAATTCCAAATGCACCCTCGTTCTCAGCCAAGGCTCTTGCACACAGGTCACTGGCCAAAAAAGGTCTTGGCCTTTCTCGAAAATGAAGGAAATAAACTGGTAATCAGTTCTCTCTTTAAAAAATGAGTGCTAAAATGTATTTACTTACGGACCGATTGATTCGCGAAGTAAACCTTTTAATAAGACAAAAAAATTCAAAAGGGACTCCATAAAACTGTCGGCATCAGAGATGATCACTTTAGTAAAATACATACCAGTCATATTGGGTAATTATGTTGCGTCTAATGATGATGTGTGGGAGTGGTTTTTAATATTCAGAGATATTGTCGATATCTAAATGGCCTCGGAGTTGCAGAAGGTGTGTAGTGATTTATTAAAAGTACTGGCGAAAGAACATCATCATCGCTATCTAAAACTTTCAAAATCACATCTTGTTTTCAAACACCACATGATGGTACATTATCATTCCTTTTCAGAAAAATTCGGTCCGCTTATAAAACTTTGGTGTATGCGATTTGAAGGAAAGCATCAAAAGTTTAAGATGGCTGCTGCTGCAATCACTTCTAGAATTAATACGCCAAAAACATTATCTATTAAGCATCAGTTAGTGTTCAGTTATTTCCTTCATTCAAAAGCAATGTTTCGGGGCGCACTCCAGTATGGCCCTACAAGCCAACAAAGACTAGTTAACTTGAACGCTTTTCATTTAGAAGATCGTAATCAAAGCTTGCGACAAAGCGCGGAATCCTATACCAAAGTCCTTCTTTTATGTGTCAAACGGATCTAAAAAATGGAGAGTGGAAACATTTCTGACACTCAGCGAGCAAATAGAAGACCTACACAATTTAATACCGTCACCCAACAAGAATATCAATGATTCTGATGATCGGGGTGCCGCCCACAAGACAAGTATTTTTGAAAAGGCTGACTTTTTTAAATAAAAAAAAGATTGAATTTTTTGGGAGAAAACAATCAATGAATGATCTTTTTGATTCAAAGAGAGATGTTCTGAGTGTCATCGTGTATTAACGTGAACTTCACACCGACCCGTAACTTGAAAAGGCTAATAAAATTATCTTCAAGAATACTGAAGCATATGATTTATTTAACTATTCCGTTAAAACATACTAGGGGCTTATGGGGCTGCCTCGCAGCCCCTTATTTTTCCTGTACACTTTTCACTTTCACATGGTTTTTTTTTTTTTATTTATTTTCATTTAATTTTCTGTTTTGTCTTTGAATCGGGTCTAATTATTTTTTTGAGAGAATAAATATAACAAATGTTTTCAAAGATTGTAATTTTATTTAGTAAACTTTAAACTAAAATTTTGTTTTAATCTTCATACAAAATTATTTTTTAGGTTTTACATTTGTTTTCAAACTAATTTTAAAGAAGATCTTTTTTTATTTTTTTAATATTTTTTATTTTCATTTTTTTTTATTCATTATTTTCGTCGCGTGCAGTACGAACATTCAAAGATGTAGAGTTTCAACTGTATACAGCTGTCCGTAAACTGGAGATTCTTCATTGGGGGGCAAAAGGACAAGGGGGCAAGTCACGATTGGATGTTTTTTTTACCCCTAGATTGACTGTTCTGCTGATTTACCAAGGACAGTTAAAATTGATCTTGCACCGAAACTGACCTCAAATTTTGCCGTTGTAAAATTCATCATGTACAATTATTGTCGAATTACTTTAATAAGTACTTACGGTTGTACGCAATAAAATGTCTGTAAATGTAAATAGTATATGTGATATAATTTACTATCTGATTGTCGTTAATAAATGATTTGATTATATACGGCACAGCACACCTCTGTTACTTCCCTCTGTAAGGACGACTTTTCATGGCTCGAGGCTATGCCACGATTCCAACGTGGCAACAAACCTAAATATGTGCCTCGGCTTGATGTTGCAAGTCTAGTTCACATCAATAAACCATTGAAAGAAAGGAATTTACAATGAAAAATCCATTAATAATGTTCCTCAGATTCCCATGTCACATTCGTCGTTCAGTCAATAGCAGGAATCCTCTGCCAAGAAAAACGTGGGGTTCGTTTTCACGGAGCAAAAGTGCTTCATAGATTTCGCACCGACTGTCAGACGAAGCTTTCGATCGTGAAGATAAAAAACTCCTCGAAAAGTTGAGTGCGGAGAAAAGGAACGGGGAGATTCCTCGAAAACGTGCCTATTGGCTCGTAACTGTTGTTTGGGGTAAAAATAAGAAAAAGAATAATTGTTGTAAATTTGCAACCATGTGAAGAGAAGGTGAAAGTCCATGGAATTGTGCTCTGGCTGAAAAATACCTACACGAGAGAAATAAAACAACGTTTAACTAAATAGGATGAATAAAGATAGATGTATGAAATAAAACCCTTTTATCAGTAAGGAAAGGTATTTTTCAGCTGGATACTCAGAACCGGGAGCTCGAACAATAGTGACAAGAACATATTTAACAAGCAAATCCAGTTTCCTAATTTTAATCATGTTGAAATGTTGTTGCAGACAAATGGAATTGGGCCAAAAATTGCAAAGGCTCGTGAGCTTCAACAGGAGAGCGGACGCGAGCGCCAAAAGGCCTTCCTTTGTCATTCCTTCAGACTCGTTAAATAGGAGTTTTGAAAACGGATACTCCTCATTTTTGTGGGGTTTTTATTATAACACGAGCATCGAGGTCTGTCTACAGGGTACCGATTTCCTTGCCGATAGTTGCGTTGTATATCTGAACGGTCCCGAAGGGGCGGTTTTGTTAAACCCCTTCAGCGAGGATTTCGGGACGCTTAGCGTACCTCACAAACATTAAATATTTTTTTCTAAATTGGACCCGCGGAGAGAAATCCTCCGATCCTCGGAGGATACGTTCCAGAATTTAATCTCGTCGACGAAAATTGTGAGAACGATAAAAAACGCTCTCCATAACTGTAGAAAGTATCAGAAACTAATTATCCCCATTTCCAGTAGGGTGGCATTGAAGAGGGATGACACCTTGTACCTGCTACAAGCGGAAATTGTTTTTTTTTATTGGTATCCTCGTAAAATGTTGTCCGTCAACGCCGGCAACATTCCTACAAGCGGAAATCGTTTTTTTTATTGGTATCCTTGTAAAATGTTGTCCGTCAACGCCGGTAACATTCCTACGAGCGGAAATCGTTTTTTTTATTGGTATCCTTGTAAAATGTTGTCCGTCAACGCCGGCAACATTCCTACAAGCGGAAATCGTTTTTTTAATTGGTATCCTTGTAAAATGTTGTCCGTCAACGCCAGCAACATTCCTGCTGCAATGCCGATAATATTTATGCAGGCCCCAACGATGCTCGATAGGCACGTTGGCGGTGTTCCTCCACCCACCGTCTTCGCTTATCGGAGTTGAAACCTCGTGGAACATGATTGGTATTTACCAGGCCCCTTCCTGTTGAATACCCCCAATCATGCTCCCCGGTTGGGCGATCCGATGTCCATACTGAGCTGGCTAGACCTCTTACCCTGTGAGTGGGGCATCGTCGACTCAAACTCAAGAGTGGACTTAACTCAGGAATTTAAAGTGGCGTGGCGTGAGCAATCGATTATCGATATTTCCCCATTTGAAGCTATAGTAAAGAATCGATTATTAAGGTGTTCGTTACGAACACCTTGGTTATCGATTCTTCACCATAGGCTCAAATGACAGATCAATCGATAAATCGGAAAGCAAGCCACGCCACTGCCAGGAAACAACTTCGCAGGGGTTGCCGAATGTTGCCGGTTGGTATGCAGTGAATGGGGACCGTCAATATGCTGAAAAACGGAAAGACACCAACCCCTAAACACTTATATTCTGCGATAAGAGCGTTACATATTGGAATCAAAGGGGTATGTTGCAATAAAACATGTGATGCAGATTGCATAATCTGTTATGACCTCAAATCGAGATAGAATCGCGATGAATTGCAATTTTTCAGGCACTAAATTTGTTGACGTAAAATATACAATATGTTAATCAGGCGGAAAATATATTGGTTCGCATGCTCATTGTGGAATTTCAAGCAGCTTAAGAATTTTAAACCGAAACTTTAAAAAAAACACCCTTTTTCCTAATTCTGTGCTTATTCTTTTTCCTCTTTTTTTTAGCCGAGTGATGCTTAAGACTTTAAGGTATATTTATAATTTTGATTGCAACAGTTCAACCAAAGTTTTCTAGGAATACGTATAGGTAATCATGGTTGTAATTTTACGTGAATCACCCCATGAAATTTCAGAAAAATATGAAACATATTAATTGAAAAATATTTTTCAAAATTATGAGTGTAAAAATAGATGAGAGGCAAAGGTTTTTCGCTTTATGTGTTTTTCAGTGCAGGTTGCATACGCAGCCCCTTAAAATATATCTGAAGTTTTTCATATTTCAAACAACTTTGTGCAATTTCATGAAATGATCGAAGTATATTCAATCTTCAAAAAGCAGTTCAAGAGAAGAAGACAACAATAAGAGGAGAGAGAAAAAGAAAGGAAGAAAACGCATCAAACCATCTTCTTCCAGTTCAGAAGAAGATTCTGAAGTTGATGCAGATGTGCAACCATCTAAGAAGTCAGAAGAAGCTGAGCGTCACATGCACTCGGAGGAAATTAAGGATCTCCCATTCCTCTGTATATCCCCCCCCCCCCATAGGTGTCCTTGTCTATCGACGAGACACTGTCGGTCCTCGAAAGTCGGAAAAATATTTCTTACCGCGAAGTTAATGTTCAGTATTACAACCAAGCGTCTATTAGACAAGTAGAGAAAGACGGGAGGCTATTAGCGACGGTGCTTCTGGATTCTTTTCCAGTACTGGAACACGTGCTCGTGTTCAAGGAATGTAGGGCAGCCGTGAAGGAAATGGTAGAATTACTCGTCGGAGAAGGGATACCAGCAAGTTGGATTGACTCTACGACGTCGGATGGAGAGAAAGAGAGAAGACTGTTAGAATGGAAAACTGGACAATTACTACGGTGGACGGAGGCAACTGTGGTTGGAGGTTCGTCTGTTTTCTTTCTCACAACGGCAGAAAAACTGGCGGGATCTCGAACCTTTCTCCAGTTCCTAAGTGAGGCCCAAGGTATAAACATCACATACGTGTTCGATGAAGCTCATTGAATACCGACTTGGGGAATCGAATTTCGACCCGCCCTACTTCAGACGGCCAAGTACTATGGCAGCGTAGCAGATAAACAGGTGGTCCTGTTATCAGCTACACTTTCCCTACTAGAACAGCGGTTCATTATGTCGTTACTGAATGTGTCGATCGACGAGACACTGTCGGTCCTGGAATGTAGGAAAAATATCTTTTACCGGGAACTTAACGTTAAATACTACAACCAGAGTTCTATAAGACAAGTAGAAACAGACGGGCGGCTGCTAGCAACGGTTCTCCTGGATTCTTTTCCAGTACTGGAACACGTGCTCGTGTTCAAGGAATGTCGGGCAGCCGTGAAGGAAATGCCAGAATTACTCGTCGGAGAAGGGACACCAGCAAGTTGGATTGACTCTACGACGTCGGATGGAGAGAAAGAGAGAAGACTGTTAGAATGGAAAACTGGGAATATCAAAGTTCTGACGGGTACTTCTGCCATGTCCCTTGGGATAGACAACCCAGAATGTTCTGGAATCCTCCATATTGGCTTCCCTCCTTCCGTCTACAACTTCCTGCAACAATCAGGGAATGACAACCCTTCATACGGAAGAAATGCCTTCAGGCGATACCGGTGTTGTAACCCAAACATAGTATAAATATTAATTATAGCTGTAATTAATTAATCTCTATGAGTATTTAACCCTTTTAATCTTGTAACAATATCACTATAAATCATAATTATGCTCTTATTCTTTCTTACTAGCCTGTACATTATAGGCCTTCTCGCCAATTACTGTCTTAATTAATTGTAACTTGTAAATAAACTAATAAATATGTTATTTCAAAAAAAAAAAAAAAAACAATCAGGGAGGTGCGGGCGCAGAGGGCAGGAGTCATTATGTGTGGTTCTATCGGCCAACTCATATGCATACCATCAAATGTGCTCTCTTATCGACAGGAGAGAGAGGTTTCCGACGTTCTCCGCAGTCGACGTGATCAAGGGGGACAATTCAATCATTGGGTGGTTCTGTCTGACGCAACGCAGAAACTGCATCCAATCCCTCATGATCCGCTGCGTCGATTGCAAAACTGAAGTTGAAGCCTGCTCCAAATGTAGCGCATGCTTAAAGCCCGAGAATTTTCCAATGTTGAGGTTGTATCCAGTCATGTCGATCCTCCTTCCGAGGCTGCAATTTATGGACGACCCGGCGAAAGGATGCCTCCTCTGCATTGCGAAACTTTTGTGCGGCAGAAAATGCAAACTTGTAGAGGACACCAAATTGCATCACTACAAAGAAGTAGGCATTTCAGTAGGCAGAAGTAGGGGAAGTAGGAGTGGGGGGGGGGAGGGTCAAACCTAAGGGGCTACTACACGCATTGCGCAATGCTTGAAGTTTACCCTCAGGTTTGTAGGCGTCAGTACGCGCACTGACTTCTACAAACCTAAGGGGCTACTTCGCACGCATTGCGCAATGCTTGAAGTATGCCCTTAGGTTTGAAGGTTAGGTTGCGCGCATTTCGAGCTGGCAGAACGCCGCGCCGCACACTAGGACGAAACGTAGGTTTGCCCGGTCATGGACTTCCTCCGCAACTTCCGTTAGCTTTATCTCTTGCCCTTCTTGGAATTCCACGTAAGAATGCTAGAAACTTATGGTATTTTCATCGTAGAATCCGATTTTGACCTTGCATGTTTTTCTATCTTCAACCGTTCAAACGATACCAAGGGTGGTACGGAATTTTAGGACACCCTGTAAGTGAAACTGAGTTTCAGATGAGGCGGCTCCGCTCCGATACATTATCGCGCTATTCAACATTTAGTACGTGTTTTTGAAATACCCGCCGAAACGTACCTGGTTCAGCCAATAAGAGCCGCGTGCCGCGTGATGAACCAGTTTCACCACCTCTTGTAAAATTCCTTCTCCTCCACCGATGAGAGCATAATTTCTAAAGTTTCCCGAAGAAAATTTCCTTCACAATTTCTTTTAGGAACCGAATCATTATTCTGTGACAAAATGACACGAATGGCTCTAACGGGATATTTTACATACAATTGAAACAAGTTATCGCCCCATCCTCAGAGTGCGACCTTTGTTTTATCTCGTAAAGGATAACAAGGGAGGATAACATTGGGCCTTGGCGGGAGTAACAACCAACAACATAACCTCAAAGGAATAATGTGTTCCTTCCAAGTATTACCGAGAACATTTTCATCATCAGGAACAACCAAGGTGTTTTCTGCATAAGTTTCAAGGGATAAATATTTGATTTAAATCCGCTGCTAGAATTAACTTGATTAAACAGATATCTTACTTATTTCACTAAACGAATCAGTTTTTTTGTCATTTCGATACATTTTATAAATACTGATTGAATTTGTTCTTCTCTTCTGCAGACTTCATACCTAAATAGAGCTGCACCTCCTCAGAAGGGCACGAAACTATCAAAAGGAAGCATTTATCGGAGATTGAAGAAACAAGACTTCAAGGAAAAAGTAAGAAAAAGGAAGAGGAAGACCCGAATTTTGGTGACCATTTCCAATCAAGTATCCTATTTCAGTCACCTCAAACGTCCAGTCCAGTCAGACTAGTAATGAATTGAGCCAAGAAAGGGAAGATGAAGCCAGGAAAAAAGGACAGTTAATTTAACGAAAGTGTCTACTTGGAACTTTTCTACGTTAATTAATACCGAAATATCGTTGATCCAACACTGGAAAAAAAGGAAAGTAGAATCTGCCAAACGCAGGAAAGTAAAACTTTAATTGTTGAATTCACAGCGTGCGCGGTTAAAAAACCCCTTCTATTATAGTTGAAAGTACCATTAGAAGAAAATAAAATTTTACTAATGTACCTTACAGCAGAAATGACCACAAGGTTTGTTGATTTTATAAAACACATAGCAAATTTTACCATGTTCTTGCTGATTTTACAAAATGTTTTGCAAATTCAACTTTTTCAAAAAGAACTTATGACTACTGCATGTCATAAAAAAATTACTGGTAAATAAAAAGGAAATTTGACATTAA
>NW_017547142.1:4309056-4341652 GCF_001854935.1 Bemisia tabaci | reverse complement strand
CCGCGAGAAATCGGTCACCATCTAACCGCAGGGCGAGCCCCGCCGCAGCATGCTGCCAGCTCGAAACGCGCACTCACTCCTACAAAACTAAGGGGCTACTTCACGCATTGCGCAACGCTTGAAGTTTCCCCTTAGGTTTGAAGGCGTCAGTGCGCGCGTTTCGAGCTGGCAGAACGCCGCGCCGCGCCGCACACTGGGACGAAACGTAGGTTTGCCCGGTCATGGACTTTCTCCGCAACTTCCGTTAGCTTTATCTCTTGCCCTTCTTGGAATTTTACGTCAAAATGCTAGAAACTCAAGAAATTTTCATCATAGAATCCGATTTTGACCTTGCATGTTTTTCTATCTTCAACCTTTTCAAAAGTTACCGAGGGGGCTACAGACTTTTGGGTCACCCTGTATGTGAAACTGAGTTTCAGATGAGGCGGCTCCGCTCCGATACATTATCGCGCTATTCAACATTTAGTGCGTGTTATTAAAATAACCGCCGAAACGTACCTGTTTTAGCCAATAAGAGCCGCCTCCGGCGTGATGAACCAGTTTCACCACCTGTTGTAAAATTCCTTCTCCTCCACCAATGAGAGCATAATTACTAATGCTTCCCAAGGAAATTTTCCTTTCAATTTTTTTTTTAAGGAACCGAATCATTATTCTGTGACTGAATGACACGAATGGATCTGATGGAATATTTTACACACAATTAAAACAAATTATAGCCATCCTCAGAGTGCGACCTTTGTTTTATCTCGTAAAGGATAAAGGGAGAGGATAACATTGGGCCTTGGCGGGAGTAACAACCAACAACATAACTTCGAATGAATAATGTGTTCGTTTCAAGTATTACGGAGGACATTTTCATAATCAGGAACAACCAAGGTTGTTTCTGCATAAGTTTCAAGTGATAAATATATGATTTAAATCCGCTGCTAGAAATGTTTTTTTGTTTGTGCAAATTCATAAGTATAAATAGATATTTTACTTGTTTCACTATATGAATCAGTTTTTTTGTCATTTCGATACATTTTATAAATACTTATTGAATTTGTTCTTCTCTTCTGCAGACTTCTTACCTAAATAGAGCTGCACCTCCTCAGAAGGGCACAAACTATTAAAAGGAAGCATACATCGGAGAATGAAGAATCAAGACTTCGAAGAAAAAGAAAGAAAAAGGAAGAGGAAGACCCGAACTTCGTTTACCATTTCAAATCAAGTATCCTATTTCAGTCACCTCAAACGTCCAGTCCAGTCAGACTAGTAATGAATTGAGCCAAGAAAGGGAAGATGAAGCCAGGAAAAAAGGACACTTAATATAACGAAAGTGTCTACTTGGAACTTTTCTACGTTTATTAATACCGAAATATCGTTGATCCAAATGGATGGGGTACTTGATGTGAAGGAACGTCTCATTTGAATCAAATGGACTAGTCTCGTTGCATTTTTTCCAGTCATGCCAACTGGGAAAGCCATGTTCCCTGAAGTGCACAAAAACTTGCAACGGTTTTATGATTGTTGAGAGTTCATTGTCCACACAGCAAAAGAAAAGACATGCATACAAATTTAAAAAGTATATCATAATTAATTAGATAAACTATTTACGTGGAATTCAATTCCACAAAAATACAAGTTTTGACCGAAAATTTGTAAATTCCTCTGAGACTTTGCTCATAGTATTGTAGAAAACTACTACCATATAGACATGACCGAAATTAATTTCGAAAAATTTTCGAAAGGTCAAACGGTCTGACAGCTCGCCCGGCTCGCATCACACGAAACTCGAATCCACTTCGGATTCTCTTTCTCGTCTTCGCTCGCTGCCTGCAGCGGCAGTCGTCCAGCGTTCAGAGCCGATTGGCGCTGCGGCTACCATCTCGACCCCGCGTAATTCGAATGCACGCTCTCTCCCATGTAGGAGCATCCTCCTGCCGCTTACGTGGTAACAATGAATTTTCTTCTTTTCATGAAAAAAAACAGAAAATCCCTGCAATCCGCCGCATAAAATTCCGATTCATTTATTTTAGCAATCAAAGACGATCCGATATGCATGGATTATTTCCAATACATCCTTTCCATTCCTGCCTATTAAGTTTTTATCTGCCCCCTTGATTTGCATCTTGATTTCAGGTGAGAACATGTTTGTCCCCACGTCATGTCCATTGTAGTCCATTGTACAAGTGTGTGTAACTGTTTTGTCTATTCAACAAAATTCTTGTGAATGATTCAAGTTAAGGAATTTGTACGGCGTAGTCCACTGATGTTAAACCTAGAGAAGAAGCAAAAAGAAAATCTAACCATTAGAGAGGTATCTATCTGCTGCTAGTAAGCTATGATGATGATGAAAAAATATTACGATTATTCCATGAGGCTTTCAAATTTTCTGTTCATTTCGGCGAAAGTTAAGTTTGAGATGAAGCTTCATTCCAAAGTCGAAAGTGGCACGTTGAGAGAGAATTGAAATGATAGTAAGGAACAGTTCTATAAATGATTTTGAAGCAAACTGAGTATACTTGTATTATGTTTCAGGTACGTTTTGAGTGGTGTAATTGAGTATGTGCCGATCAGATCTTATTTCGTGGCCTAAGCGAGACGGCGAAATGGTCAGTGGGAACTACATGATGACACGAAGTCCTTCATCAAGGCTAACCCATCTCTTGACCTAGATATTGAACCACATTTGATTATGTATACCATCCAGTAACCTGTGTGTCATCATTAAATCTCACTGAAAAAGGTTTGTCATGCTTTTTCCTTAACAGAAGTCTCTACATTAAGACAGTCTTTTTCCTATTCAGGTACCATTTCATGGCTTATGACAACTTTTTGAATGCAAAATTCAGGACTTTAAAGGACTTTTAATTGTTAAAATCTAGGACTTTCAATGAGTTCTCGAGGGCACCCCAAAAAAACTTTGAAGGCTAAAAGAGTGCGTATAGAAATGAAAAATTGATTTTCTTGTATCCTTGCTTATTTTCTTTAAACGTAAAAAATCAACCAGGCTTGGCTGTGTGTGAATGTGTGGGGAAAATGTTTAATTAAGGAAACTTTCTTACCACACACATTCACATACGACACCATTCACAGTAAATCAATTTTATCCATTCGGAGATATGCTCCTGAGCACTTGCAGGAAAGGAATTCAAGAAAGAAAAGAAATTAATAGTAACAGATGCTTAAATCCATTTGAGAGAAATGAAATCTCATGATTAAAATCCATGAGTTTAAAAGAGCTGAGAAAATATGACTTGATTATACTTTCATTATGTTTCAGGTGCATGTTAAGTAGTGAAAGCTAGTACTCAGCAATGATTACTTTGTGGCCCGAGTAAGATTTCAGATTGTACAGTGATGATGAGCGATGACAGCAACATCAAGTTCTTCATCGAGACCAAGACCCCCATTGGCTCGAATGTAGAGTATTCTTATTTGTACATTATTTTTCTGTAGGTAACCTGTAAGTAGAAATTCTCATGTTTGCTTCCACTCTAAATCACAGAATGTACGTAAGCATAAGGCTGCGCAATCGATGTTACCTTTTATCCTTATTCTTGCTTTTGTAAATTTGTACAAAATTTGAGCAGAGTTGTGGCACAAGTAAGTGATTAACTGAATTCTGGTACATTTCATTTCTGTGATCATTCAGAGATTCCGGTGAGAAGCATCACTAGGTGGCGATTCAGTTATTAATTTTACTAATCAAGTAGTTTATTGATGATACTCAGATATTTGTTGCCTCCAATCACTAGATCATGGCGATACATCGTAAATTTTTGTATTGAAATTGCATACAATTTTAAGCTTCGGTCCAGCAGACACGACAGTTACTTCTGGTTCTCTGGAAGAATTAATCAGGTAGCGTAACGTTCGTATCTTATCCGCTCTCCAACTGATCTCTTATCTCTGGTCCGAACTCTTGTTCCTCTTCTGAGCTAATCTTTTCTCTTGATTTGTCTTTACTTTCTATTCTTCACACCTAACCTAGTTACTTCATCTGTCATCATGTACGTTTTCCGTGGAGCCAGTCAATTGGTTCGTATACTTGATAATTTTCCTGTCGAAGATTCTGTATCCTTGGCAGTTAGTGGTGCTTCTGCTTGTTGCCTTCCTCCGGCGAACCATGATCTGTGGCTCAGATCGATCCTAAAAACCCAGATTCTTAAGCGCCTTTCAAGAAATGAAGCCTTCGACAAAAACAGGGATATTCTTATCATTTAAGCAGGGACTGACGACATCAAGGCGAAAGTTGATGTCCCATCCCTTAAAAAGGCCTTGAAAGCCCTCCTTCTTTATGCCGAAAGACACTTCCGCTTCATCGTCGTCGGCAGAATCCCTCCTATTCCTCTCTTTCCTGCGCATGTCAATCGCAAGATTGATGTGGTCAATCAATGGTTGTCGAACTTTTGCTCCAGAGAATCATTACGTGATCGTGTTCTTGTGGTTGACAGCTTCTCTCCCTTGATGCGTCAAGACTCTTGGGAACCTGATCGCCGATTTTACGAAAAGTTTTATTTTCCTAAAAGAGGTCATCAGAATCGCCGAGTAGACTTGCTTCACTTGAATCGAGAGGGTCTGCGCATCCTCCATCGTCTCCTCCTGGAAGCGGCTCAGTGATTCACAACCTAAAGTCTTCCCCTTTTTTTTGTCCTCAACTCTCCAAACTGTGCTCGAAGTATCCAACCGGTTCTCTAAAGGACCACTGCTCCGTATTGATTGGAGTGTGTGTACTTTATTCTATCCACATTTCATTGCAATATGCAATATATCGTATTGCAATATGTCATATGCATACTATCATTGCAATGATACTCTGATAAATTGGCCGGAGGCCCATTTTTGCATTGAAAGTGCAATTGATAACAAACCTTTCGAGTCAGTTTATATTGCTCCAAACTCTTTATTTTTCTTGTGAGTGTTGAAATGTACCGTGCTTGTTCAATTGTGTATGTAATTTTTCTTGTCGATCTTGTATTGTAACTCATTTGTGTAATTCTGTATGTGCCTAATTATTTCCTATGTAAGGAGAGATATTTATGTTTATGAACGGACCAGGTCACAGTCCCGGAACCGAAACTCAACCGTTGGTTTAAATTGTTTTGATATTTGTCCTGAGGCTAATTTTCATTTTTCATGCTTGTGTTTTTCTTGAAGAAAATGAGGAAAAATTCTCATGCTTCAAAAAATTTCCTGACCCTGCAAGAAGAGAGAGAGAAATAGAGTACAGGATTGAGGCGCTGCTCAGGAGCGATACACTGCCCGCCGACACCAATATTTTCGAATATTCTAGTAATTTTATGTTTATTAACGTTTTCCCAGTTTATTTTGTGTAAAGGGCATTGTGGTTTGTCTGGTCCCCAGACATGTGTACAAAATGGTAAATATACCGAGGAAAATCCCAAAAGGTCGACTGTTTTAGTTCTTTTGGTGAGCATGTTGTCCTCTCTACCACTACGTCCTATGCCGGGCGCATGATGCATATCATATCACCCGCCTCCTAGAGCACTCACTATTACACTCACACCGGCTCCAGAATTTTGGAGCGTTAGAGGGCCGAACTGTCCAAAATTTCCTTATACTAATAGCGTGTTTCGTGCTATTGCGGAGGCTCAAAATTTCTGTCGATGTTAAAAAATTAAGGGGGGAGAAATTTTTTTCGGTGAGCACGTATGCCCTTGAAATGAGCCCCCCTGCGGATTAGTATGTGACGCTTGAAAGCACCTGATTAACAACTCTATGTACAGAGAAACATTTTAACATTTTCCACACTTCAATCATGACATGATCATGAGCATGATTGTAAATGTTTTGTGGGGGACCAAAGACCCATTCACTATCCTCGTACGACTGACGGTACGAAGTGGCTACAAGCAATCACATTTTTCGTGGGGCACCAGCCTTCTAGCTACGCTTATGGCAATGAAATTACTTAGATAAGCTCATAACAAAATGAACATTACAAACTGGTTGTCGACAATTTTGTTTCGTCTTTGGCAGTGATAACATTTATGGAGGCACCATGTTTGATTAAATTATTTACAACCTTTTCACCAGAATTTCCAACTGCTATCGATCGCTTTATTTCGTCTTTAGCTCCACTCATAATTTCTGAGGCACCTCGCTTGATTAAATTGTTTGCGACTTCTTCGCCAAAATTTTCGACAGCTGCAAGCTTTGATAGACTAAATGATCCAGCAGCGATTCCAACAAAATTTTTTTTCTCCAGATGCATAAGTTTCGATTTAGGTTCCTCAGTTTCACCAGTCAGGGCATGCTTCATTGAAATTCAATTTTTCTTCAAGCTTCAGCTCTTTCTTCCCATTTAAACTCCAAACAGCACCAACAAATTGAATCGTATTATTACTGAATTTTGAGTAAACACCGACAGGAGCCGAACAACCTCCTTCTAGTTTTCGTAGAAAACTTCTTTCAGCAATGACACAGCAGACAGTTTCAAAATCATGCAGTGATTCCAATAATGATAGGGTTTTTGGGTCATTTTCACGACACTCAACTCCAAGAGCTCCCTGCCCAACAGCGAAAAGCATTTCCTCTCCATCTAAGACCTGTCCAATACGATCCAGCCATCCCATTCTTTTAACACCTGCAGATGCTAAAATAATAGCAGCATAGCTGTTTTCTTCCGAGGTCAATTTTCTAAATCTTGTCTCAAGATTGCCCCGAATATTTTCTACGGTGAATTGAGGATAGTTGCGGCGAAGTTGAGCAGTCCTCCTGAGTGAACTTGTGCCAATAACACTTCTTTCTGGAAGTTCCTTCAGCTTTTTGCCTTCATACTTTCCATTTAAGAGAACAACATCTCTTGCATCTTCTCGCCTACATACAGCTCCTAAAACTAAACCTTCCGGTAAAGTGGTGGGTAAATCTTTCAGTGAATGAACAGCAAAATCAACCCTCTTCTCTTTCAGTGCAATCTCTAATTCAGCGGTGAAGAGACTTTTTTCACCTATTTTCGGCAGGGGTTTGTGCAGTTCTTTGTCACCAATGGTGTCCATGGACTCTATTTCAAAATTCAAATGAGGATGCAGTTCTTTCAGCCTGTTTATCACAAAGTTTGTCTGAATCATTGCTAGCTTGCTCTTGCGAGAGCCAACTTTGATAACCTCGGACTCAGACATGCTGGTGGACTTTGGAGAAAGAAGTGTGAGACTTCGTCACGTAGAAGTACACTGCATTAACTTCAAGACATAACAATGCAAGCAGATTATGTGTTTTGTTCAATTATTTTTCCGCTTTCTGTTACAGAAAATTCAGCAGATCATCACATACCTATCATTGAATACGAACTTATGCCCATCGAAACGTCTCTTTTACATATCTAATGGTGACCCCAGCTGGGACTCCAGCCCTCTCATAAACGTTGTAACCAATAACTTCACGATCACCCACTACATATGTGCAGCGACAAAGTACATGCCAATCCATGAGGATCCCCCTAAAGTTTTCCCATCAAAGAAAGGGAAACCGCGAGAGACAAGGGCACAATCAAGAGGGGAGAGAGGTCTCCACAAAAGATATGTGGCAACAGATGCATTCACTAAATTAAATGCCGACGACATAAATTTGGAAATTGAAGCTGAGGCGGTTAAAAGAAAATTTAAGGAAAAAAAGACAGAGTCAGCGAGGCGCCACTATCACACAAAAAAACGTGAGTATCTCGTCATGTAAAAACTATCCAAATAAACAACCCACCGACTAATAAAAATGTTATATAAAAAAAAACAAAAAAAAAACCAATTATCGCCTATCCTGCACGACAGCAAAAGGATTATGCTGAGGAACACTTGCGCTCTTGATAGCCTTGTTTCTGTAATGGCACCAGCCTTGCAAGAGAACAAGACATACCGAGAAATGGCGTCCATGTACCGCGCTGCAAACCAAGTCATCAACCTGGTGATCCTTGCACTCGCCCGAGACATCGACGGATATGCAGCAAGAGCACAAGTACTCATAGTCAATAAGGTGGCAAGAATTGAGTCGTCCAGTGCAGATTGCTTCTGCTTCATTGACAATGTAGCATCTCTTTGAGAAACTGCACTATCTGCTGTCCGGAAAACTACTTGCTTGTCTCAAAAGTGTTACGAAGAAGAGGAAAATCTGGCATTCATTCGACCAGCAATTCACTCTCTCAAGCACTTGGAAAGTGGCCGAGTCGAATTGCTGATCAGTAATGAGTTGAGAGAAAAGCTCGAACAGATGTGTCCTGCAGGCAAAAAAGGCGGTACGGAGGAATTTTGATTCTGTTTTTTCTTTGTAGTAATACCTACCTCGCAAATAATGGTTTTTTTTCATCAGCACATTCAACACACTCTATGCCCTTCTTCACTTTTTCAAATCATTCGACACCTCTGTCTTGCTTATCTGTTATCTCAAATTCTTTTATGCTTCATACTCGCCAGATTGAAGAAGATGTGGAGAATTGGCTTCAATACAACACTCTATTGGATGCAAACGTTCTGAAAATGCCGCCCCTGCGGCTTAAGAAGGAGGTGCTCCCTAGAATAGTTGAAAATGTTGGCCAAAATGTAACCTCTACTGTAATTTTGTGTCAATAAGCTTTCATCATCATATCAATAAAGTTGATGCCATGAAGCAATATGTGTGATTTTTCTAAGGATAAAGTTGAGAAGCTTTGAAATTAATGTTGTCCTCTAAAAACCAAGAAGTCATGGAGATTTTTATTAGATTTTAAGATTTTTTAAATATGCTAATAGATGCGTCGTTTTACAATCAGCCCGACTGTACAATCATTGACAATACTAGAAAAAATAGACAGTCTTTATGCATGCTCATGCTGTCAGAATGTACAGTTGTGTGTGAGGGTGTGTGTGTGTGCATATTCATAAGTATAAACAGACATTTTACTTATTTCACTAAACGAATCAGTTTTTTTGACATTTCGATACATTTTAAAAGTACTGATTGAATTTGTTCTTCTCTTCTGCAGACTTCATACCCAAAACAGAGCTGTGCCTCCTCAGAGGGGCACGAAACTATTAAAAGGAAGCATACATCAGAGAATGAGGAATCAAGACTTCGAAGAAAAACAACAAGAAAAAGGAAGAGGAAGACCCGAATTTTGTTCACCATTTCAAATCAAGTAGTCCGATTTCAGTCACCTCAAACGTCCAGTCCGGGCACACCCAAGCGTGTGAGGAGGGTGCAACCGCTCTCAGAGGGTCGCGGGGGAACGCCATGCGCCTTTGCCGGAAAAACAACGCAAGTCCCGCCTGGCGATTTTCTATCTCTCTCGCACTTATACGCGAGAAGCTTGGCTATTTTCTACCTCTCTCGCACACTCCGGCGAGCTGCCTGGCTGTTTTCTGTCTCTCTCGCACACCCAAGCGTGTAAGGAGGGTGCAACCGCTCTCAAAGGGTTGCGGGGGAACTTCATGCGCCTTTGCCGGAAAAACAACGCAAGTCCCGCCTGGCGATTTTCTTTCTCTCTCGCACTTATACGCGAGACGCTTGGCTATTTTCTATCTCTCTCGCACACTCAGGCGAGCTGCCTGGCTGTTTTCTGTCTCTTGTTATTGTTAAATAATGATATTTGGGAATGGTTTCTGCTTTTTAGAGACATTGTTGATATTTCAATGGCCCCAGCATTGCAAAAAGGAAGTAGTGAATTATTAAAAGTTTGGCTATGCTATGCAATACCTACGCGGAGAAAAAAAGTTCAGGGTTATGCACCGATCGGTTTGGTGGGCCCGACTTCGGCGAGAGGACCTGAACAATCGGTGGCGTATGCGGGCGTGTTGGGTTCAACCTACGGAGGTCCCAAATTGGCCTTGGTCTGTTGATCTGAAGAATTTAGGCTCTCAGACCCGAAGTTTTCCGTTTTGGCGTCGGAGGTATTCGTATCAGCGGACCAAAAATGTTAAGAGACAAAGTTTAGTAACGGAATAAGTGATGGCGCCCGAGTCCGACGGTGATCTTCAGGCAGTTGAATCCCAGTTTAATCCTAATCCCACAGTTTTAGGAACCTGAAATTTAAATCCCTCGTGACTTATTTGAGAAGTGCTCCCAGCGGAGACCCGATTTTTGATGGAGCTGGTAAGTGATGGAACCGGCCTCTTTCATGTTCAAGCCATTACGCATCCGTTGATAGGAACCTCATACATATACAAGGTAAACGCGTCTCCTTATCACTGCAACGATGTGACGTTTTACGTCGAAACGGTCTCCCGTCGATGCCGGCTTGCCGAGCGGCAGCATAGCAAGAACAGCAAATCGTTGTCGGTGAAGATCAAATACAGGACAGTGCACCAAATTTGCCACAGCGCTGCGTGTGCTGATCAGAAAGTCTTGATCGCTGACCGTTCTCAAGAGGACCCGGGGGGGCAACCTCAGTGAGACCCCTACACGTTAGCCCCTGCAATGTCATCTTGCATATAGGTTCCCAAAACTGTTATTCCCTTTGATACGCTGCTGATTTCTAGAAAATTACTAGGAGCGGTAGCGACCCCGTCGAGCCTATAGAGATCTCCAACAACGAGAATGGGAGCAGCTACTGTATCTTACACGAACCCGTTCAACTTTTTTGGATTATACCCAAACTGCATCTACCTCTAATACTGACGTCATCAACCCAACTGCATCTACCTCGAAAAGTNGGAAACTCGTCTACAAGGTAAACGGATCGCCTTATCACGGCAACGATACGACGTATTACGTAGAAACGGTTTCCCGACAATGTCGGCTTGTCGGGCGAGAGCATACCCGCAATAACGTATCGTTCGCCGTGAACATCAGGTACAGGACGATTCATCAAATATGCCATAGTGCCAAATGCGATGGGCGTAAATTCCCATTAGCAAACCTGCCCCTGTTGGACCCGGGGGGTCACCTTGGTTCCAGGCCATCATAGATGATCGTGTATGGAAACCTCTAGTCTGAAGTCGCAAGACTCATCTTCTAAGTAGCTGTCCGCGATGACACCTTTCGTTTCTTTTTTTATATATAGATGTAGATTTGGCGAGGGAGATATATATATACATATATACACACACACATTTATATAAATATAGAAATATAAATGTGTCTCCACAATGTACGACGGAAACTTTCTTATCTGTACTTTTATTTTGTAATTCTTCAAGTATATGTGGAATTTATGAGGTTGTCACTCCGTTTTTAACACAAACGTTTCTTGTTTAGCAACCTGGTTTACTGTTGAATACGATGTCTGTTGGAAATGGCTATGAGTCTGGGCCGTCTTTTTTTTTTTGTCCGAAGACATTATCCAGCTCACTTACTCTCCTTTTCGACGAAAGCGATTATTTAGAAAAATCAATTTTTTACCTCCCGCCTCCTCTCCACATTAATGTTTCATGGAACGTAGTTTTTTCAAAAAAGCGCCCCATCAAAAATGTAAACCCCCCCCCCTCTCAATGTCATCCATCTGTAAGTTAGTTTACGATTGGATTTTTCAGATTGTTACTTGCCAAATATTTCTAAGGTGTCCCTAAAATTAATGTTTACAGACTCAAACGCCTGGGCGGTGATCTGCATTGCATGATGAAGCTCATCAAAGCGTTGGACGCGAAACTTCAAATGAGGAGCAAGTTGTTGGATGTAGATGCCCTTCAACCCTATTTCGAGGGGGGGAACGTAAAGTTCCTAGTTGCAATTCATTATTATCGGGGGCCCGAACCTTACGTTTCCCCCCTAGAAACAGGGTTGGAAAAATATATTCCTCTAACATTTACAAATACCGCAGGGTTCGATGTTTTCAACCCCTACGATAAAAGCGTAGGGGTTGTTGCAGGAGGGCAATATAAACCTCGCACAATTACGCATGCCTTCGATGCGGGGAAAGCGCCTAGTCGGGGTAACATGTTTTTAACGAGGTGCCTTTTAAACGACACGAAAATTTGCCGCAGTATGACGAACAGTCTTTATAATTGCGGCAAGTATTCGAGGATGATGTTATTCCTTGATAAAAACGTGTGCATCATATCTAAGCGCTATCCCCACATCGTAGGCAAAGCGGATGTTCTACCCTTCCTGTCACGTCTTATACGCGGAACGGAGATGAAGAAGCTAGGTAAAGCCCACTTCCAATCGGATTGGATATTGGGCATTTTTCAATAAGTATATAAGACGATGTAAAATTAAATTTTATTGTGTATTGATCTATTTTGTTATCCTTGTGAATCTAGTCATCGTGTCTACTAAAAAAATTTTCTTTCGCCAGCTCATTTGATAATCATTCCGGAGACGGACTGAGGCCCCCCCCCTCCCCCAAAAATTACTCCTTTAGATACAAAGATGGTTGCCTTACGATACTTTAATTCTGATCCCCAGTGATAACTAAACCGTTTCCCCCGTACAACCCACCTTCGATACATTAGCAGAAGTAAACATTTTCTTTATCGTTCCAGGGCTCACCCGGTCACGCTCAAGAAAACATTAGGCCTGCGGATCTCGAAGCCGCAAAGAACCCCTACGCCTATAGGCAATCCCCCATACATGTGAGTTTCATATGCCATATAGAATACGCCTTTCCATATTATTGTCGCCACGCTGGGACCACCCACCACACAAAAAGATTCATATACGCAGACCTCTAGGAGCCATTACAGCTCCAGACCTGAAACGCGTCACCCTTATTTTTTACGCAAAATTCCCATAGTTTATCCCATAGTTTAATAAACGGGCTATATTTGTGTCGGTAGCGTTTAGATATGATTCCATTGATAAAAACCGGATCTGGCGGTCCGATAATGCGATACACCCAATCACCAGTATTCGCGCGCGGATTGTTAAGCACACACGTGTTAGTCTCCTTAAACAGTGTAATTTCGAAAATGAGCGAAAGCGAGGCGAGGCGAGGGGGGAAATGGCGTCCATGTAACGCGCTGCAAACCAAGTCATCAACCTGGCGATCCTTGCACTCGCCCGAGACATCGACAGATATGCAGCAAGAGCACAAGTACTCATAGTCAATAAGGTGGCAAGAATTGAGTCGTCCAGTGCAGATTGCTTCTGCTTCATTGACAATGTAACAGCTCTTGGCGAAACTGCACCATCTGCTGTCCGGAAAACTACTTGCTTGTCTCAAAAGTGTTACGAAGAAGAGGAAAATCTGGCATTCATTCGACCAGCAATTCACTCTCTCAAGCACTTGGAAAGTGGCCGAGTCGAATTGCTGATCAGTGATGAGTTGAGAGAAAAGGTCGAACAGATGTGTCCAGCATGCAATGTACAATTGCAGTTCACCTACTTCAAGTCAGACCTACATTTGCTTTTGACTGTCGATAAATTCAAGAGAGGAGCCCACTGCATCCGAGAATCGGAACCATCTTTCAGTGGCGAAAGCTAGAACTCAGCAAAGATTACTTTGTGGCCCGAGTGAGATTTCAGATTGTACAGTGACGATGAGCGATGACAGCAACATCAAGTTCTTCATCGAGACCAAGTCCTCCATTGGCTCGAATGTAGAGTATTCTAATTTGTACATTATTTTTCTGTAGGTAACCTGTGAGTAGAAATTCTCATGTTTGCTTCCACTCTAAATCACAGAATGTACGTGAGCATAAGGCTGTGCAATCGATGATTCCTTGTATCCTCCTTGTTTTAGTCTTGCTTTTGTAAATTTGTACAAAATTTGAGCAGAGTTGTGGCACAAGTAAGTGATTTGATGAATTCTTGTACATTTCATTTCTGTGATCATTCAGAGATTCCGGTGAGAAGCATCACTAGGTGGCGATTCAGTTATTAGTTTTACTAATCAAGTAGTTTATTGATGATACTCAGATATTTGTTGCCTCCAGTCACTAGATCTTGGCGATACATGGTAAATTTTGGTATTGAAATTGCATACAATTTTCAGCTTCGGTCCAGCAGACACGACAATTACTTCTAGTTCTCTAAAGGAATTAATCAGGTAGCGTAACGTTCGTATCTTATCCGCTCTCCAACTGATCTCTTATCTCTGGTTCGAACTCTTGTTCCTCTTCTGAGCTAATCTTTTCTCTTGATTTGTCTTTACTTTGTATTCTTCACACCTAACCTAGTTACTTCATCTGTCATCATGTACGTTTTCCGTGGAGCCAGTCAATTGGTTCGTATGCTTAATAATTTTTCTGTCGAAAATTCTGTATCCATGGCAGTTAGTAGTGCTTCTGCTTGTTGCCTTCCTCCGGCGAACCATGATCTGTGGCTCAGATCGATCCTAAAAACCCAGATTCTTAGGCGACTTTCAAGAAATGGATCCTTCGACAAAGACAGGGATATTCTTATCATTTTAGCAGGGACTAACGACATCAAGGCGGAAGTTGATGTCCCATCCCTTAAAAAGGCCTTGAAGGCCCTCCTTCTTTATGCCGAAAGACACTTCCGCTTCATCGTCGTCGGCAGAATCCCTCCTATTCCTCTCTTTCCTGCGCATGTCAATCGCAAGATTGATGTGGTCAATCAATGGTTGTCGAACTTTTGCTCCAGAGAATCATTGCGTGATCGTGTTCTTGTGGTTGACAGCTTCTCTCCCTTGATGCGTCAAGACTCTTGGGAACCTGATCGCCGATTTTACGAAAAGTTTTATTTTCCTAAAAAAGGTCATCAGAATCGCCGAGTAGACTTGCTTCACTTGAATCGAGAGGGTCTGCGCATCCTCCATCGTCTCCTCCTGGAAGCGGCTCAGTGTTTCACAACCTAAAGTCTTCCCCCTTTTTTTGTCCTCAACTCTCCAAACTGTGCTCGAAGTATCCAACCGGTTCTCTAAAGGACCACTGAACAGTATTGACCGGAATGTGTGTACTTTATTCTATCCACATTTCATTGCAATATGCAATATATCGTATTGCAATATATCATATGCATACTATCATCGCGATACAATATCATCGCAATAATAAATCGCCGGAGGCCAATTTTTGTATTGAAAGTGCAATTGATAACAAACCTTTCGAGTCAGTTTATATTGCTCCAAACTCTTCATTTTTCTTGTAAGTGTTGAAATGTACCGTACTTGTTCAATTGTGTATGTAATTTTTCTTGTCGATCTTGTATTGTAACCCATTTGTGTAATTCTGTAGGTGCCTAATTATTTCCTATGTGAGGAGAGATATTTATGTTTATGAACGGACCGGGTCACAGTCCCGGAACCGTAACTCAACCGTTGGTTTAAATTTTTTGATATTTGTCCTGAGGCTAATTTTCATTTTTCATGCTTGTGTTTTTCTTGAAGAAATTGAGGAAAAATTCTCATGCTTCAAAAAATTTCCTGACCCTGCAGGAAGAGAGAGAGAAATTGAGTACAGGATTGAGGCGCTGCTCAGGAGCGATACACTGCCCGCCGACACTAATATTTTCGAATATTCTAGTAATTTTACGTTGATTAAGGTTTTTCCAGTTTATTTTGTGTAAAGGAAATTGTGGTTTGTCTAGTCCCCAGACATGTGTACAAAATTATAAATATACCGAGGAAAATCCCAAAGGTCGACTGTTTTAGTTCTTTTCGTGAGCGTTTTGTCCTCTCTACCACTACGTCCTATGCCGGGCGCATGATGCATATCATATCACCCGCCTCCTAGAGCACTCACTATTACACTCACACCGGCTCCCGAATTTTGGAGCGTTAGAGGGCCGAACTGTCCAAAATTGCCTTATATTACACTGAGAAAAAACTATGGCTTATAAACCTATTAGAGGTAAATATGGAACACCACTAATAGTAGTACCTCTACATATAATAATAGCACATATACCTTAGTTATGGTCTCTGTACCTTAATTAGGTACAGAGACCTTAGTATGGTTCACAGACCGAGAATCATTAGTTTATTTACGACTATTATAGGTGTTCCATATTTACCACTAATAGGTTTATAAACCATAGCTTTTTCTCAGTGTAATAGCGTGTTTAGTGCTATTGCGGAAGCTCGAAATTTCTGTCGATGTTAAAAAAATGAGGGGAGAGAAATTTTTTTTCCATCCATTTTTTCCAATTTTTTTTTCCGGCCATCCCCCGAGTCAGAGTCAGATTCAAGTTAAATGCAATGCTTATTTCCGGAGCTTGTAATATCTATGTATCTTGCAAATCTATAATTTGTGTAGTTATCCGTTGCAAGGTATACTCTCCCCCCCCTCTTTTTCCCCCATATTTTTACATAATTTTTTTACTAATCTTCATTTTTCTTTTTTTATTTTGACACCCCATTTCCGTCCTTCTGGCTCGGGGGGAGGTGGAGAGGGGGGTCATCGCCAGACCGCGTGCGTGCCCCCCACAATCACACCCTACCTTCAAGGCAGATGTTCCACCACCCCCGAAGGAATTGAGGAAGCGTAAACGGGATGTTGATGACCCCCCCGCTCCAACCCCCTCCACGTCAGAGCTCGTGAAACAGCCCCCTTCTTATGGCCCCGATAAGGAGGCCTGGCTGCCACCTGTCGACGAATCAGTCAGTGTCGAATCATTGAGGAAGCGTAAACGGGATGGCGATGACCCCCCCCCCCCCCCCCCCCCCCCCCCCCCCCCCCCCCCCCCCCCCCCCCCCCCCCCCNCCGCTCCAACCCCCTCCACGTCAGAGCCCGTGGAACAGCCCCCTTCTTATGACCCCGATAAAGAGGCCTGGCTGCCACCTGTCGACGAATCAGTCGGTGTCGAATCATTGATCGAGATGCAGGCCTGGAGGCAGGACGTCGATGACAACGCTGTTGGTGGCTGCGAGAGTGCGAGACAGACCGTCCGCCATCGCCTACCCCTGAAACCGAGCACGACGAGGGTCCGACAGAGGGGCCACTCGTTCTTCACTCCGCCAGCGATGTGGAGGGTGACTTCGACCCCGAAGTCGACGAGGAAGCGAAGGCTCTTGTTCTCTCGGTTATGGAAGAGGGTCTCTCAGTGGTCACCTCTTCCTTAACAACAGCCCCGACTTGCGCTGTTTAAATCCAACTGACACCGACTCCGAGGATGAAGAAGCACAACCACTCAACGACTGTTTAAAATAAGTAAAATTAAGATTTTGCTAAATCTTCGTAAATCATTTACCACAAAATCGATTCAATTATTATTCCTCTTTCTTTTACAGAAAATTCAGCAGATCGTTACTTATTTGTCATTGAACTCGCATTTATGTCCATTAAAGCGCTTGTTCTATATATCCAACGGCGACCCAAGCTGGGACGCCAGCTCCCTTCTGCACGTGATGAACAACGATTTCAAAATAACACACTACATCTGCGCGTCAACCAAATATATCCCCATACAGGAAGATCCTCCTAAATTTTTCCCGTCCATATTTTTTTGCGAAGTGACGTCGTTGACGTTGTCGACGCCTAAGTCAATGCGCTTTACAGCGCTCTAGTTCTGATCACCATTCTCTCCCATGGCCTGATGAGACTATGTCAGTCCTTGCGAAAATCCCCCCGCCCACGCGGCTGCACAGCTAGCCGCCCCCCGCCCCTCGCCCATCGGAGTTTTGCCGTGACGTCAGCAGGAGCCCACTCCGATTCCCGGCATGAGTCGTTGATAGCCTGCTGAGACTTGCTGCTGAGAGAGAGATATTTGTTTTCGCCGTGCCTGGAGTGTAGTGCAATAGTGAATATTTTCAAAGTTGAATATTTTAAGTTGAAGATCGAAAATGGGCGGCTGCAGCGTGGCAGGCTGCGACTCGAACACAGGAGCAGGAAGTGGGGTCGAGTGCCGAGAAGAAAATTGTCAACGCAAGTGCACAAATATTAAAGCTTTCGGGGCTCATTATGGGAAGCATCGTATGGAGCATCAAAACGTCCCTCCTGTTTTTGCTCATGAAAATGATCATATTGATGAGGAACATGACGAAATTTTACAAAACCCAGACTCTCCTCCAAATTTCAATGAAACTTTTGAAATAGTGCAAGATATTAATATTCAACATTTTTTGCTTGAGCAGTGCGCATTATTTGTATCTAAATTAAATTCTCATCCATCAATGCCTCGTAATATGTGTCAGAGCATCGTGGATTTAACAACAGAATTAATGCCCTCTTGTTCCACAATTAATCGAAATGCCAGAAAAGTCCCCGGCCTCAACATCAAGTTTTCGAGCTCGCCCACTCGGGAGAGCTCTTTGCGATCGATTTCTTGTAGCATTCGTAGTGTCCGTGGCGACAAGTGGATGGTTCTCGTTGCCGTCGGAGGAACGGTCAAAATCCCATTGATTTCAACGTATACAAGTTGAATTTTCGCGGGTTATAGTTGGACCGCGTTAAACAGAAAGGAACCAAGCCACATCACCTATTGCCAAATTTAACTAGGCAATTTAATTTTTTACGAGAGAACGCTTGTGTGGATTCCTTTGAAAATTTTGAGCAATTTGCTTCGTAGTATGGAGAAAATCCACCGAAAGTTGCACGAAAATCCGCACAACCGTTTTCACGTAAAAAATTAAATTGCCTAGTTACATTTGGCAATAGCTGATGTGGCTTGGTTCCTTTCTATTTAACGCGGTCCAGTTTTCCTCCGTCGAATATTTCCGTTCTCTCATTCATCTGAGGATTAATTGTTCCTCGTTTGCTACAATAGAGAGCTGCACTTTCCGGTGGCCGAGCAGACTTGACTCACACCAACACGAATTTGTTTGTGTATGTGTTCACCTTTATGCTTAATTATTATATGCATTATGTTTTATCTGTATTTTTGAGTTTCTAATCCTTTCACATTTTCAAAAACTGAAGTCTTATTTTTTTGCTGTTCCGTTGCGATAAAATTATCAGCTGACTGCTGACTCTATGTTATCTTATTGGAGAATCTCCCAGTTTCCTCGGTTACATAGTGTAATGGAAAATCCTTCTATACATGCAAATAGAAATTTGGTAAAATTGGTTAAATTGTGATAATTGTAAGAAAATGAAGAGGCGCTCTACAAATCAGGTTGACAATCAACATGACACATCATGATTCAGTTTATTTATTGCGGTGTGAAAAATTTGTCATGTTAATAGTTTCACGAAGGCGAGCTCTCTAACACAGTAGTGTTGGAACCAGCAGCTTGTTTAGATTTCCTCAAGATGAGAACCAGAACCTCTCTCAAGAATGGACCGCTTATTTCTTAATGTACTTAATAAGTAACGGATTCAGTAATGCGCCAATAAAATAACAGCTGCTGCCGCCCTTTGAATGCTGCCAAAGCAGTCAGTGCCTAGGAACTCAAAACGCCTTCCTTTCCTTGCGTATGCAACACGGTCATCCATTGAGCCCAAATAGTTGCACTCGGGCGCTGAGTAGGCGTCCATTACTTGTATCTTATTTTTCCAATATTCCATCCCCTCAGATTATACTTCTTTCGGCGACGCTAAGTGAATTAGATTCGATGTTCATTGAAGCTGCCCTCAAAATAAAAATTGACACTACGTAAGAAGTTTTGGAGCCGCGTAGCAACATAGAATATTCTGTCATTAACATTGCTTCAATAAGTGAATACCGGTCGCTTCACTCACATCGTCAAAGAAGAGCTGCACTCTATGCTCAGCAAAACTCCTTTGCGGACACATAAATTCCTTATTGGGTTACCTTGGTAAAAATGTTCCGGAATTTGAGTACACACTGGGGCATTCAATTCGATTCATTTTGTGGAACATCGGTCTGTTCGTAGCGGGAGGGGTTTCGCTCCACATCCTCGAAAACGGCTCTTTTCAGGGCCACCACATAGCACCCCCCATAAATTAAATTTTCCCATGTGTAATGTTCAAAGCTTCTGACAAAAAAATACTCCACAAATGAACTTCCATTTCAACTCCTAATTGAAGAGTTAAAATACCTGGCTGAGGAGGGGATAGTTGTTATCACCAAGCCGTACATCCAGATAGATTATACCTCCCTCTAATAATTTATGATGATGTTTTTGGTGCTGGAAATCCGTTATCTTCCCATATAGGTTTAACAAAATTAACTGGAGTATATGCCACTGGGACCAGGTGGATGCCTGGGATACCTGTGGTCCCACCTTCTGGTGGGACCAAAGGTATCAGTCCGACTTACCGAGGGACCAGCGGGTCAACTTATACCAAATCAGGATGCGTTAGACTTCACGGAAATCCACCCGCTCGATAAAGGTTGCAATCGCATAAAAATGGTTTCTTATACCGCTAAATTTCGCTTCGTAATTTTAATTATGTTGAAATGTTGTTGCAGACAATTGGAACTGGGGAAAAAGCTACAAAAATTGGTTAATCTTAATAGAAGAGCAGACGCGATCGCCAAACGGCCTTCTTTTGTCATCCCTTCTGATCTCCTCAATGAGACGTTCAAAAATGGATACTCCTCATTTTTATGGGGATTCACCTATACGAAGGATAACAAAGAGTGTTCAGACAGCGCTGATTTCCTTGCAGATAGCTGTATAGTATACCTTAACGGTACAAACGGTGCAATCTTATTAAATCCGCTCAACGAAAATTTCGGAACGCTAGACGTGTCCCATAAGTATAAGATTTTTTTTTCGAGTTTAGATCCGCGAAAAGAGCCACTACGATCATCGAAGGATTCGTGGACGTATCTGATCGGATCTTCAAAAATCATAAGAACAATAAAAAATTCCCTGCACAATTGCAGAAAATATCAAAAGTTAGTGATTCCTATCTCCGCAAAGGTGGCATTCAACGAGGATAACCCCATGTTCCTACTAAGAGCCGAAGTCTTATTTTTTATTGGCGTCATTACCAAATGCCTATTAAGCGGCACATCAAAAAAGGCCCACAATGTTCAACAGATTGTTATTGCAATTTTCGAAAAGCAGAAACCATAATGAGGATAACCTAACCATAGGATTTTTTTTTTTCCCCCAACCAATTAAACGTTATAGATACAAGCGACAGCCAACAGTTCGTGTTATTAAAAAAAAAACCCAAAAAACTGCTGATCTCTGCTGCTTCTCTGCTGGTAACTCCGAATTGAAGAGTTAAAATATCTGGCTGATGAAGGGATTCTTGTTATCACCACTCCAACTCGTACTGTAACCACTTGCTTTGTCCTAGCTCACCTAAGTACTGATAATCACGGTTTAAATGAAAGTGGGTTTTTCAGAACTATTCCATGGCTCACTATCCATGCCGAACTTGCAAAACTCATATCAATGAGATTAATGGTCAGATTGAAGAAAATATTCCAAGTCTTAGAAATCGTACTAATTGTGCAGAGGACGTTGCTCTGAACAATGCAAATGAAACAGGTATTCATGAGGAATGTGTATGGAACCGAGTACCTCATTTTTTCATCTTAGATAAAGTCAGTGGAGACATACTGCTTGAAATTTTCCATTTGTGTGTTACTTCAAATTAGGTCATCTTCTTTAATTACTTAATAGATGTTGGGTGCATCTCATGTGAAATGCTGTGCCTATACGGATATCAGAATTTAACTTTGGGCCAATTGACTCACGAAATAAACCTTTCAGTATAACTAAAAATTTCAACAGGGAGACCATAAAACTATCAGCATCAGAAATGATAACTTTAATGAAGTATGTTCCACTAATTTCGGGTAGTAACGTGGCACCAAATAATGATCTTTGGGAATGGTTTCTGCTTTATAGAGACAATGTTGAATTATTAAAAGTTTGGCTACGCTATGGTATACCTACTTGCTGGACTATAAGTACATTATTGTTAATTTATTGTGTTTTGTTTAGATGTTATGTAAAAACAGTGAGGCTTGCAAGAAGGATGTACTTTTTTTCCTGTACAAATAGATGGTAAATTATATTATTGTACGTTATGGGCAATTTATTTAAAGAGAAAGAATTTTATAAGGTAAACAGAATGCATTTCAAATTGAACGGGCAGCACACTATGGGACTTCATGTGCAGCATATACACGACAAACAGTTTACCACATATTCATCTCTATGGAATCATAGGTAGAATAAGAATATACACACCACACGAAGAAAAAACCTATTTCAATTAAGAAACAAGTGGAGAAGCTCAGATAAATTCGCGTTATGAATTGACGAATGCTTCGGCAAGAAAGCCAATTTTAAAGGGGTATAGAGAATTTACTTCGACCAGAAGCAATTAAAGAAGTTGAATCTGATGACTCTTATTATGAATGCCCGGTAAAAGTTATCTCCCAACTCCAGGGATTAAGATAATTACAGGATTCTTCAATTTACAAAATATTGATATTCTTTTCTCGCTCTTCATTTCCTATTTATTTCTTCAGTATACGTCAATCATAGTAATTTTCTCGCCTTCATTTTTCAGATTTTAATTGATTTTGATGTAAAGTTTCCTGGGAAGGGGAAACTTCTGATTGATTGTCGGCCCACATTACGCAACATCATTTTTACATATTCATCCCTTAAACTTCAGGAAGACCGCTGATTCACAGATTTCGCTTTCTGATTCGCTTAATTTCAGAGCAACAGCTGATAACGACGTGTTCATTTTTATACCGATCATTTAAGAGCACAGAGCATTACAGTTATCAGCTAGTGTCACTACCAAGTCCTCTCTCTTAATTATAATTAGGAACGTAAAAACGAACGAAACGTCTGCTTTGTTTTGTGTAGGTTGTATATTTTTCGCATCTACATGTAGTTAGAAATACCATAATGTATTTTTAACTTTCGCTAGTAGCTGGTTGTCTCTTAAAATAATTATGACAATTAGTAAGTGGTACCTATAATTATTTTGGTACATTTTATTATCAGATTTTTTTTATCAGTGTCCTGTAACACACTGAACATTTTTTGGAAGAATTATTAATTTGAGTTTTTAAAAGATTTTTTTCTTTTTCGGATTGAAGCATCTCAGCTCTCCCATTCATTCCCTTTCCCGCGCATCTACCTAAGGTCTCTGCTCGTAAATCTGTCTCAACCCTTTGGCTTCTTATCAGTTTGATATCTCTTATCGACGGCAGTGAGTATATCGTGCCAGTTATCTTTGTAGTATTTTGCCTTGTGTGTACGTTGTTGTTTTCAAGCATGATTGTCATTCTTGGAGCTTGTCGGATGCGCCGAATGGGCGAGAACTTTCCTTTCGAGAGCAGCACTTCCCTTGCCGTAGGTGGAGCCTCTGTTACTAAAATCTCAGGTAAACCATGCATTGAGCAAATATTGACTTCATACTTGGAGAGCCTGCCCTCAAATGTTTCCCAACACAGAGGCTTTCCCTCGAAGTCAAACCCCCACAGGTAATTCCGAGGAGAACAGTGTTATATAGTTAATTTGAAGTAAGAGGAGCTTCAAAGAACAATGTATATAGTGTATGAGAAACTCTATTATAGGAAATACTGGGGGAACTAACCGAAATTTAGTGTAACACATAAAGATTTTCAAAGAATTTACTAAGTATATTAGGCCTTCGGGCTGTGTCCTGTCTCACAGATGTCTTGTGTGTACGTTGTTTTCAAGCATGATTGTCATTCTTGGAGCTAGTTAGATGCGCTGAATGGCTGAGAACTTTCCTTTCGAGAGCAGCACTTCCCTTGCCGTGGGTGGAGCCTCTGTTACTAAAATCTCAGGTATGAGGTAATCTCAGGTCTCAGGAAATCTCATGTATTGAGCAAATCTTGACTTCATACTTGGAGAGCCTGATCTCAAATGTTTCCCACGGTAACGACTCTCTTTTCCTGTTAGGGGGTACCAATGATTTTTTGCGAGGCGTAGCTTTACCTGACTTGCAGTGAGAATACAGGCGCTTGTTGAGATTGTGCATGAGATCTTTTGGAAAGGTTATTGTCGCATGGTACCTTCATTATCTGTGCAAGCCAATGAGCAAATCCAGCAATTTAATCATTATTAGTATGTAAATAAGATACTGATCTGTTGTATTTTGTGTATTTAATTTAATAATCTTAAAGGAATTGTATACAATGCTGTTTCAGTAGTTCACATTGAATGAATATTAAAAAAAAAAAGATCTTTTGGAAAGGTTATTGACGCTGACGTCCCACCAGTGCCTTTATTATCTGTGCAAGCCAATGAGCAAATCCAGCAATTTAATCATTGGCTCTCCGCCTCAACAAGAAACCGAAAGGATGTCTTACTGTTCGATACATATGAGGCATTTTTTGATAAAGATACTCGAGCACCTGATTTGACTTTTTTCGAACAATCCTATCATGATGGTCGAGTGGATTTGATCCATCTCAATCCACTGAGGCTCTTTATCATGAAGTGTTACTTCCTCAACGCTCCTGCACCCTACTATCTATCCAATGAAGACAAATCTTGGAAGGTGAAAACCTTTCTTCCCGTGGCGGAATCCCTGGCGTCAATGGCAAACTACATCGTCGCAACCGGGGAGGACAACTTCTATGACAGTATAGATCCAGGCAAGGAACATACAACGAAGCTTGGCCAGACCCGCAGCGTCGCACCTCCGGCCCGGGGAGAATGCTGGCCTCGCTCCACCTACAGGGCCCTCGATTCCAATCATGATGCACCTTTCGGTTTCTGTGTCAAATCACAGCCAGAAGTCCCTCTTTGGGTATATTTTATAATGCAACCCTTGGATGAATAGAGGCTTGGCGAACTCAAGCTAAACTGCAACTTTACTGAAATCATAACTTACAATTAGATGCACCACTGTGGTATAACGTCTCATGTGTGGCCAATGAGTATAATCAGATTAATTTTACTATGAGAATTTTCGTTTCGTTCCCATTTCAGAAATTCTCTCGGAAACAATATCATGGAGGAGTTGATGCCTTTTCTTTTTTGAACCTGCCAGATTTTGGTTACCTGTTGCCTTTCCTTTTTTGAACCTGCCAGATTTTGGATCCCTTTGGATTTCTGCTAGGAGTTGCTGCCTTTCTTGACGTTTTGATTTCTGCTCCGCAGATCTTTCTAATTTTTCCCTCGGTGAGTTGGTGTTTTAGTAAGTATATGCTATTGTAATACAGTGTATGCTTAAGTATGGAGTCTGATTCAGACTCTGAGAATGTATTCAGGCCGCCCAAAAAAAATGTAGACAACTCTCAAAAAGCTGCTTCTACATCTGTCTCCTCTACCTCTGCTACTTCTGTCAAAAGTACCTTGAAACTTTAAACCACTCGCTTCCTTGTTTGATTCAGCTAGTTTCCTACAAGTTATTTCATTATCCGTCGTGACCTTGCAAGTTCGTTATCAAAACCTTCGGAAAAGGTACTTCTTCAACCCGGTTCCCAGCTTCTCTCACCAGTCGCTCCCGAACTGAACAAAACAGTCTTTTTAAAGACTAAACATGGCATCCGCCCCGACATCGTCTGCCCCCACCGTTCCAGCAACTGCTGAACCCGCCTCCGTCACCCCTGTCGTTCCGATTGCCCCTCCTGAGACCAAGGTAGATGGCCCACTCCTCCTCCGCACTCCTGTCGCAAAACTTGAGTTTGGCCGATGTGACACCGATAGGTACATCCACATCCACACCGTAAATCCCGGTGCGTTCACCACCCTACCCGCCCTCCTCTTTGACATCATGTCGACATTACTCCCTCCTGGAATCGCTGCCCCCCTCGATCAAGCCGGTTTCGTTAGAATGTGTCGAACATTTCTTCTTAAACGCATCCAAGACGTGATGGAAGAACAAAACGGTACGAGACCCGCGAATTTTATTCGTATGTCACGCAACGTCGTTCTCCCCTCACCAATAGTTGAGACCCTCGCCTCGATTGGTTCTTATACCTCTTCGGTACTTGGTGTTCGGTTTGACGTCACTCAACCTGACCGACCCGGATCTCAAGCTCCAAATTGGTGGATCCTCGACGACGTGCTCCTTCAGAACTTTTCACTGTTCTGCGCGCTTACGTCCTCCAACTATATGATGATGCCCTACCCCCGTCAAGCGGATTGGATAGTCTCCCCCCTCGTACTGACCTTCATGCATACTGCGAATGCACAACGGTTAATTCGTGCGTATACAAATGAGCCTAAACTCGTTGACGCGTTCATTCGATTCGTCAATGATGACATGTTCACCAACACCATGCACACGTATAACCAGTGCCATCTTATTATGACTGAGTTGCTCCACCTCGCGCCCATTCAGTACCAATACCTGACGAGTTACATTATACGTCGACAGAACTAGTAAACCCTGTCCACCCTCGTCCTATGTATATACGTTGCGCCCATCTTTACTACATGTGTAAGTTTAACTTAAGGTATCTCCAAATTCAAATTCACCATTTTCTTCAGAAGGTGTTCATAAGAATAAATATCTTACTCCACTCAATAAATTAACTTGTATTTGACAAAATCTTTCAAGTAGAATCTCTATAATTCCGATTAAATTTCAAGTACTTCTGCGTCCTCCCTCGGCGGTTCAACCTTGAACGCCGTGAATAAACTTGCGAGGAGCTACAAATTTCATCGTCTCCTCAAGTAACTAGAAAACCACTGTACATTTGTTCTATGTGTGATGTACAGATTCCTAACCAAAAAAATTTTAAGCGGCATGCTAAGAAATGTACAGGATCAAAAGAGAATAAATACATGAAATGTCCAGAACCCTCTTGCTCAGTTTATTATTATAAACGAGCTGAATTAATTAAACCTCTCAATGAGGAACGTCTAGTGTGCGTTGGTCTTGTGGACAGGAGCCACGGCTATAATATGACTCGCAGGAAATTAGAGCGGGAGGAACGATTGAAGTCTGCAACCCACGTGACGACAATTATAGGGAACAACGCTCTAACTAGCTGGTTCGTCCTTTCGCAGAGGCGCTCATGCTTTCAGAGCCTAATGTTGTATTATATTGGTAAGAGAAGTGACTCCCTTGATAACGGCCCGCGCTGGTACGGATGTTTCTTATCTTTACTATATTTGTAACTTTAGTACTCAATTTCGTACGAATAAATGTGATCGTCCAACAAGTATTCCAGTCCGTGCGTGTCCGGCCAGAATGATGGTAAAGGTGTTAAAAAATGGGTAGTGTGAAGTGAGGTATATCAAAGATCACACCCACGAGTTGAAAAGAGAAAACTTAAAGTAACATCAGTATCCTAAAGAAATTTTGGACAAAATAAAAACTCTGTTGGACCGAGGTGTAAGCCCACGCGAAATAAGGTATGAGGTAGTCCCCAAAGATCATGAGGAGAAACATACACAAAAAGAGTTTCTTTCAGACTTGAAAGAGATAATGAACATCCACTACCGGTTGATCCTGCAAATACACCTAGGAGAAGACTATGCAGAAGCAGTTGGTATGTTAGCCAGCCAGTTTCGACAGGAAGGGGACCCTGTAGGTCTCGAAGCTTATATCCATCTTAGCAACTGGAGGCTGTGGTGAGTGTTCCAACCCTTGTTTAACTTGGTTCGAATGACTCGTGTGATACATATTGTGACTATGATTCAGATGTGGAGAATATGCCACCTCATACTGCGCAACCGCAAGCGAAAAAGGTTTCACCTTCTACTTCCCAACGGCAAGCAGAAAATGTTCCACCTGCGTATGGCGAGGAGCTGGAAGAGGTGAACAATTTAACTACCCGGGAGTTGCTGTTAAAACTTCATGGTTAGTATTAAGCAATGCATTTTGTTAAGTGAAATAAGGTATGACGAAGACAACGATTTTTTCTCACAATTAGCTAATAAAAATGCTCCATTCTTCTGAAATAATGTGTTGAAATGTCCCTTTTTGGCGACTTTTTTGTTAAAAATTTAATCTATTGATGTGATGAAAACTGATTGAATTATGGATCCTGGACGGACATTTTTTGATTTGCGGTGATAATTTGAACTGTGGTGAAGCGGTCAACGTAACAGCGGGACTAAGCACTTTGATCGCTGCTAGCGTTCAACGAGACTATGCCTTGGCTAAAAAACTAGATGGATTATCGTCAGTTCAGTTACACAAGGTATGTAGGAGGGACTACACTCGTAAAAGTAGAACATTAGCGAGTCGAAAAATTCTTAGTGTCAGTGTAATAAGTGACGATGACAGCGAACCGTTTCTTTTACGTTCATCCGTTGATGCGCCATTGGATGTTTGTTTGTTTTTTTTTTTTTTGTGGCGAAAAAACAGAGAGAAATGAAAGAACACAAAAAGGAAGTCCGCGAAGTGCAAACTTTCGAGATCAAGGATGCAGTTTTAAACCAGTGTTTACAAAGGAAGGATGATTGGGGAGACTTTGTTCATACAAGAGTCACAGCATCTCATGATCTAGTGGCATCGGAAGCTCGTTATCACAATAAAAACTTATCCGATAAACTTATAACGCAAATCCAGAAGAATAATCTGAATGCCCCGGGACCTCATGGATTCCAAGACATTCCGTTCTACAATTCGTTTAATATGAGACTTCTTCCATTGCGGCACGAAGTACAATCCACTATGCCAAGATTCGAGTATGAACTCGTCAAACCCATATTAGAGAAGAGCCGAGTTGGGGATATTACAGTTCACCGAAATCAATTTTTTATTTGTGTCAACAGACGAAAAATTTCAAAATTTGATGCCAACGAAGCCATCAAGGTAAGAACTTAAAATATATACAATATACTAAACATGTTTTGTTTCAATACCATTCTAATTAATATTATCTTTCCCCTCTTTAATAATACAAATCAGGTGTAGTTAGTAGATACAATTTAACATTATACTTCTCGTTTGTTTCAGGGAATGGAAATCGTTATTAATAAGGGACGCTCAAACTCAATCGACGGGAGGGCGGGCCGCCCACAAACGGGTCGGCCCGCCCCCCCGTCACCAAACTCCCTGGTCCCAAACCTTCCTCCTCCATCCCGTTCTGTTACAGGTGGAGGACGACCAGGCCGAATCACCCAGAGTAGCGCCCACAAGCCCCTGTTAAACATCTCACACTGGCTCTCTGGAGTAGGACGGCACACCCCTCGGGCCCAAGTCAGGTACGGCCCGCGACAACTTGGAGGCAGCCCCTCCGCTAGCCAAGTATGAATAACGAGCTAATGGAAAAAACACCGCCGGGAGAATTCGGTACTCCCGGAACGGGCAGGAGCTCCGAGTCAGATGTAAACTCTGGCTCGGAGGTTACTGGGATCCAAAATGGATCGGCCCCTCTCAGGTTCTCATCCTGCAACGGTCCAGAAACACACGACGGAACTTCGACCCCCGATTTTAATACAACGGAACGCCTTGACGCCACCCCGAGCACCCCTACCCCCCCTGCAGACGCAGGGCGGAGAGGGGACTCAAACCGCTTCCCCGGCATACGGCACCCCCCAAGGGACCGTAGCCAGGGAAATATTTCAGCTGGAACAGCGGATTAGGAGGTCAAACTCCAATGACTTCCCCCGCCCAGAAAATGATAGCCCGACACCAGGCAAAAGAGCACTCAGACGGCTCCTTGTCAAGCAGTTCGCCTAGTCCCAAAAGAGACACTGGGACAGGAAGGCGGAGGCCCAAGAGGCCTTCGAGATCGCCGACAAAAGTGCCAAAGTAGTAGAGAAACTTCACGGAAAAAACAAGACTAGTGTTGAGCACTACTGGCCGTTTAGTGGGGAGTAGTTGAGGGCTGGCGTCTAAGCGCTGTACAGCTCAACACCGGAAGGCAGTACAGGTGAGCACTGAACATGAGTAGTGCGAATCAGATGCCGCGAGACGTAGTTGCGCTTAACAGGTGTAAATTCACACGTGAGACGTCGGAGTCAAGATAGCCTGGTGGTAACGCGCTGGTCTTCCACCGGCGCAACCCGAGTTCGATCCCCGGCGGAGGCGTTTCATATTTTACGCTCGCTCCAAAGTCACTTTAGGGCTTGACACTACTTCTTCCTTAGTGACCCAGCCTCGAGCTGTTTAGTGCCCAGCACTCCTCTGACTTGCTGGCTCCATTTGACCTAACCCTCGTTAGTGTCCAGCACTAACATGTAGGTCCCAACCCTAAGCTCGTTTTTTCCGTGTTCGAAGTGCTTTCGTAAAACTTCGAAGAAAGGAGAAAACCTACTCCTGGAAGGACTTCATGGAGAGAGACAACCCTATGCTTGACGAGCTCTTAGAAAATCAACAAAAGCTCGCAAGCATAATTCTCGGGAGAGCGGTCCGCTACGAAGCTACCCCGAGGACTTAATACTCAGAGACAGCGGCACACAGACAAGCCCTGTAAAATCTACGCCGCCCCCTACAGACACATCCGACGTCGTAGTCCTTGAAAACGACGTCGGTGCGAATGAGGACCTCAAGAGCCAAAACAATCCTTGGGGCGGACCGGAGATCATCGTACCGGTCCAGCCCTTGACGTCAACAGCTGGCGTCACGGCCCAAGGTCCGCAACAAGTCCCGCCTCAGCCACCGCCCCTACCACCGCCATACCCCCCGCAACCGCCAAAACAACAAAGGCCGAAAAGCAGCGAAAGTGACGCTGTCACCCTAGTGAACAACGCAGGGGGCACTGAATTCCTAATGATGCAATTTTCGAAAATGATTAGGGAGGAAGTCACCAGGGCGATCGATATGCGCCTGGGACAGCCTGAAAAGCAAATGCCGTCAAGGCAGAAAGGCAGAATTGAACCAACGAGGCCTGAAAGTCAGAAACAGCCAGCGACTTCCCCGACATCCCCCAGGGGTGAACCGTCGCGTCCCGGAGGAGGCGGTGGCTACTCGGAAACCTGGCAGGAGGTAGTAACTCGAAACTACCAAGGTGTCAGGGGTCCGAGAGCGGAGACTCACCCGTCTTCCAATACTTCAACAAACAACAGATTCACACCGCTGGGGGGAGGTGACAACGCAAAACGTCGGGAACCCTTCCCGAGTCTCCCCCCGCCTCAACCGCCGAGCCCGTCCACACCTGGGAAAAGGAGGAAGAAAGGGGGTCAGAACCCCACCCTAAACCCGCAGCGACCACCAGCAGTGCAACAAGAACCAAGCAACACGATACGGGAGAAAGACACCTTCCCCGGGGCGGACATCGTCGTCCAACCCAGATTTAGTAACGTCACAGTTACTTGCAACGACGTGTGGACGGAGCTGACCAAAACAGTCAACCCCAGAGACCGCAAGTCACCGCAACAACTAAGGTAAGGTGTTCCCCGGCACGTCCGGAGTTGATCAGGTAATCCCCGGTTCGCCCGGTGTTTAGTTATAAGCCCCGGCTATCCCGGAGAATTAGTCAGGGACCCCGGTTCGCCCGGCGAGTAGATTAGGGATCCCGGCTCGAGCCCGGTGTGGCTAGGAACCCCAGCTCAAGGGAGCTGAAGCCAGGCCCGCGCGCTCTCGGTAGTTTTCCATCTATTTACAGTAAAGTAGGAATTAAGGCCCGAACATACCAGACGATGGAGATGAAATTGATAATGAAGGATTTAAATACTTAGAAAGTCAACTGAGATGGAGAATTTTTCAAGATGAGCCAGGGCTGGGTAAAAGTAATAAATTAGAGTTTATAAACTGGAAAAATATGCTTCCTACTTAGGTAGCTACCAAAAGAGGTGGTCTCCGTAGAAGTTTACACATTGGTGATAGTAGTAAAGATAAAGAAAACACAAATGTCAATCCAAAGAGGAAAAAGTGTATCGGCAACGATATCAGAGCTTGATATAATCTTCATCGAGAATGCATTTCAGATTAAAATTAATATTACCATTACGGATCTTCATGCCCGGCAGAATAAACTAGCAAAACAGTATGAATACCAGCTCAGGCGAAAGTGATGCACCAGGTAATGTCAGTAAAAATATTTTATCCGAAAAGAAGGATCCTGAAAATGTAATTGGATTTGCAACCAACATTAATGTAAACAAGAAGGTTCATGCAGATATTAGTAATAAGGAAAATGAAGCAGAAGTAGGAGTTAAAAATCATGAAAAGCTAATTGTAAATCAGGATGACACTCTAATGGTGCCGTAATGAAAATTGTTTTTACTGTGGTGAAAGAATTCAGGATGAAGTGAAGTGGTGGTATGTGATTACCTAAAGTAACTTTAAAGGGGCTAATTTTCGTGGAACAGTTCAGTCTTAAGTTTCTACTTTAAATGCGCAGCTCTAGTGCAATAAAAAGTGTTAATTTTCGTGGAACAGTAAAGTCTAACTTTATTTTAAGAGTGCAGTTCTAGTGCAATTAAAAGTGTTAATTTTCATGGAGCAGTTCAGTTTAAGTTTTTATTTTAAAAGTGCAGTTCTAGTGCAATTAAAAGTGTTAATTTTTGTGGAACATTTCGGTCTAAGTTTTTATTTTAAAAGTGCAGTTCTAGTGCAATTGAAGGACGAGAAAGTGAAGAATAGTTTATTTCAATGAGTGACATCAGTGCTATAGTGTGTGAGTTAAATAAAATTTAAACAAATTTTCAGTGTCATGAAAATTAGTGTGCATTTGCTGTTCCTAGATTTAAGTATAGATTGCGAGTAAAATCCATAGCAATATTTAGTATTTAAGATAGAAAGTCAAGTTATTTTCCTTAGAATCTGTGCAAGTTCAGACTTAAAGTATTAAGTAGAGTTATTCTTTTAAGATAGGTGATAAGTATGAACTTTGTATTTTGATCATTAAGCTGACCTCGTTATGCCTCAATACCTCATTGTTTTCACATCTTCATTTCCTTTCCTAGGTTTCCCCAGATGTTTTTCTGGACAGTATTGGACAGCCATCGTGGCAATTAGTTGTGCAGTTGGACTGATAAAGGCTTGGCGTGAGGGGACTGTAGGATTAGGTGCGGGATCAGCACTGCGGGCTATTACGAGCTAAAAACAGGACGCACATGTGATTCCCAGAGAGC
>NW_017547142.1:4298336-4308564 GCF_001854935.1 Bemisia tabaci | reverse complement strand
CCCCCCCCCCCCCCTTATGATGAACTATAGCCCCCTGCCCCAAATATAAAAAATGGACCGAAATGTGCCAATCTTGATCACCAGCATCCTTGTGAAGGCTCAGGCCAATCGCATATAGTAGTGGGTTCGACATTTTCCCAGAGAAGATGGGTGTCCATTATTTTGGTTCCAACTTCTAATTTTTTCTGATGTGAATTCTTGTCTTATAATTTTTTCATTAATGTAAACACTGTGAGCTAATTTATAAGTGTTTCTTAATAAGTTATATTCATTTTCTTATGAAATTAAAATCTGAGAATGATAAACAATATTAGTAGATAGATTATTATAAATATATTTATCATATTAAATAGTTTAAAACAAAACACAAATGGGAGAATTATTATTAATTCAACATCAAAGATAAGAAAAATAATTGACACAAAATAAAAGTGAACACAAAACAGTGTAGTAACCAGACAGCGTCAAGAATGAAATATAAGACTGTATATCAATCTAAGTGTATTAAATGATAAGTCTGTTAATTGGGAAAAACTAATTGAAACGAAAGTAGTGTTTTACGTTGTATATATAACCAAGGGAAAATAATACAAATAAAAAATAACTGCTTTGAGAAAGATACAATAGTTTGAATTGGGGAATCCGTATGGTTGCTTATCAGCATCTATGTCGCAACGCCCCTTATGAACGCCAAAAGCCAAAAGGGAGTTAGCTGGGCTTTTATGTATAAGTCGTCAAAATTGGGGCCTCGAGAGGGGGCCAATGGGTGGGGGGGGGCATCTTTTTCCGACGGTGGTCAATGGCGATGAGCAGGTCCACCACCACAAAAACGAGGTGAATGCCCGGGGCGCCCGCGGGAATGCCCTCACACCAAGGAACCCCCCCCCCCNGAGGGACTACGTCAAAAAAGGCATCACTCTCAGCCAGATCCTTACGTGGGATTTCTATACACAATTAGCAGAAGACATACGAGGTGGGCTCCGCCGCGCAAACAGGGCCGCCCAATAAAATTCATATTATCATCTGTGTTTCTAATAGACAACTTGCGTACCAAGCCTCCGACCTCGTCAGCGGTGATGTGTTACGATGAAACGCCCGCCTCTCCTAATACAGAAATAAACCTCCTCGTGTACATAATCACTTTGTATTTCTGTTTCAGAATGTTCGACATGTAATCACGTACCTGGACCTGAACCCGACATTGTGTCCTGCTAAAAGGATATATTACGCTTCGAACGGGGACCCCAGCTGGGACGCAACAAACTTGATAAGTGTTGTTTCTGGGGTTTGGACGCTAACACACTTCGTCACCGCAACAAAAAGGAACCTTCCGGTGGCTGAGGACGAGCCTCATAATTTAAAGGTAGTAATAGACGAAGTTCATGTAATCCCAACATGGGGACTGGGATTCAGAGGCGTTTATCCTATCTTTTTAAAAAGGTTGACTAATCTACGGAACATATCATTCGTTCTCTGTTCTGCGACCCTTCCCTATTTAGCGTTATATTTCTTTAACTATTAATAATTATGAAAGTTTGAGCTTTTTCGACTAACCACAAAGATATCGGTGTTTTATATTTTATTTTTGGTGTTTGAAGGGGATTAATTGGAACTTCTTTTAGTATAATTATTCGTTCTGAGCTTATAAATGTTGGGTCCTTTATATTAAATGAACACTTATATAATGTTGTTGTAACTTCCCACGCTTTTATTATGATTTTTTTTATGACAATGCCACTNAATTATTTTCACTTAAACATGGTAACCCACAAGAACCAATAATACGAGGAGACAGTGACCAAAAAGAAAAAAAAAATTAAGATGTAAAGCGTTCCTAGGTGAACATTCTCGTCTTTTATACTTCTAATTTTAACAATATTAGATCGTTTTCCAGACTCTTCTTGGTCACATCCAAGTTCTCAATTTTGTTTCTGAAAGTTTCTCCAGCGTTAAAATGATTCCTAATCTCAGTGAGATTGCTCATAAAAAGGAATCATCACTGGACTAGCGTATATCCTCATAACATACTTTTCTTGTGATTTTTGAAAAAATCTGATATCAAATTCGAGTTCAGCGACCCAAAAAACCCCCGTAAACCAAAACTTAGTGATTTTCGTTCGGATTTAGCCGAGATATCAATTATTCTCGCGCAACCGGCACCTCTGGCCCACAGTGCACGGCCAAATGGGGGGTCCATGCGGATAGAAGATTTGCAGTGATGGCCTCTTTGTGAAGTTAATGAAGTACGCACAATGATCGCGGTAGATGCACGGGTCGTAAGACAGTATGATGAAATTGGTCAGCCAACGTGCGTTAAAAATCAGCATTAAGCTGAAAAATCATGTTCAAGTTTTACAAGGGATGAATGGATGCAAAACCCGACGGGTGCACCCGAAAGAAAGCGTGTATTTATCTCTGATTGCAGCTTTAGACACAGCTTTTATGATTTATTTTTAATGGATGTTTTTAGGAATATTTCAACAACTTCACACGCTACATGGGGTGATTATGGGACATGTTTTTCCACTCGTGTTTTGCCTTTGCGTTCGCAAAACTGAACAGACTTACAGAACGATTTTCGAGGCTGTAACCGATTTGTGTGATACCTTGGGCTCACCTCTACGACCTCAAGTAATTATTTTGGATTTCGAGTCCGAAGCCATCAATGCTGCTACGCATACTTTCCCTGAGGCTGTTGTGAGATGCTGCTTGTTTCATCTTTGCCAAGCTATTTGGAGACGTGTTATAGCCGAGGGTTTGAAACAAGCTTATCACAGCAGAGAAGACGCAACTGTTCGAAATGAAGTCCGTGAAATTATGTCATTAGCTGGAGAGCTTCAAAAGTGCAATTGAACTGTATTCAGGGGAACCACTGAAAGATCCAGACTTTATTGGCATTCCAATTATAAAGAGCCCTGATAACATTGCATTGAAGACGAGAAGCAAGGTAAATATCGCTGCAACTTATTTCTGTTACTTCCATAAGAATTTTCCTGTCCTTATCAACTATGTAAATTATATCCGAATCGGAAACGGAATGTAGGCCAGTATTCATACCCTTGGAGGACTTACACGCACCATTTCAAGAGTTATATGAGAATGTTTCTGATGATGTTGAGCCAGTGGCTAGTTACTTCAATAAAAATTATATCTCTGGAACAGCAGCAGTGGGCAGGCGTAGAGCTACCCCTCCCTTGTTCCCGCCTAACAAATGTAATGTTTACAACGCAACTCTCCATGGCGAACAGCGCACGACCAATACGATTGAAGGCTGGCACAATAAATTTCAGCGCATGGTCGTTACGCATCATGCCTCTCTTTGGAAATTTCTCGACAGTATTCGGAAGGAGCAGCGGGATAGTGAAATCTTGATTTTGCAATTACTGGCGGGCCACGTTAGAATCAGACATCCGATTAAAAAATCGTACAGGAGGAATATGAGAAGACTTGAAGGAATTGTCGCTCGGTATGCCTTCTACAAAGGAGATAATATGGTTGACAGATACTTGCATGCAATCGGGCATTGCCTTAAGGTGTTCCCGGAAAATCGAAACGTCCAAGACGACCAAGACGACGAAAACCCAGACGACCCAGCTGCTTAGAGCTCTGAGGCAGGCTTTACGACATTTTAGGTAATTTCTTTTTTAAATTAATAATTCTTTATAATGTCTACACTACGTCCACAGTCTACACGTTTATAGTCACCGTACACGGTAGACTTTAAACAAATAAACTTTCTTTTTAATAAACTTCTAAATGGTAGACATACCAACTGCAGACATTTGTGTAGTAGACAATAAAAAGTAGACATTTTTGCAGTAGACATTATGTCTGTAGGCCTTCTGACTGGAAATCATACTCAGCTTGTCTGAAAAGTTTCCGCGAAGTTACTTAAATGATCTCAAATAAACGTACCGAAAATTTTGAAGCGATAATTTCGTTCGTTCTTCTTTTTTTTAATGTACCCAAAAAAATTTGAATATCATTCGGGTTTCTGAATCGTTATAATAAGGATACATATTTCCCCTTTAATATACTAAAAACGGGAGCCAAAAGTCAAGAATGATGACACGCAGTCCTACAGCATTCCTACAGTCTTGTAGGCGCTAATATGCGTTTCACGCTAATTGACCGATTGCACTGCGTTTGGCGCAATGCGAGAGGTATTCATGCAATCTTGAAGGCGCTAATATGGGCTTGACGCCACCAGCACTTCTCGGCGAAATACGTGGAGTATTTCTAAAGTCTTGCAGGCGCTATTCGAACTCCCGTTAGAATAATCGCGGCGTCGAATAATAGAGCTTAAAAGGCACATCTTGTGTTGCGACGCAGTTATAAGCATTCCAACGTTGCCTTGTTTCTTCCGGTTGAATATTTTTTCCGAGGGGAAATAAGGAAACTTCTTTACACCCACGACCATTTTTTGATATTTTCGCTTCATTTATCATCAGAAGGTAAGGTAATATCTTCATCGATGACGTGTCAACAAAATAACCTAAACTAGCGTCAACATAAAAATGCGTTTATTTTCTAGCCGTTTCCTGTTTTCCCAAACTTCTACCTTAAATTAACTTCACTTTAAATGCGCGCATTCCTGTTGCAGATGTTCAGCTTTCTACACTGAGAAAAAACTATGGCTTATAAACCTATTAGAGGTAAATATGGAACACCACCTACCTCTACATATAATAATAGCACATATACCTTAGTTATGGTCTCTGTACCTTAATTAGGTACAGAGACCTTAGTATGGTTCACAGACCGAGAATCATTAGTTTATTTACGACTATTATAGGTGTTCCATATTTACCTCTAATAGGTTTATAAACCATAGCTTTTTCTCAGTGTATTCCCGCAATCCTTTGTGCTTTATTCGCGTATTCCTAATATATTTTCTAAGACCTTTCGCGCAATACTGGATCACCGAAACAAACAAGGCATTCTCCTTCTTCCTTTCATAACACAATAGAAAGAATAAATAATTTAAAAATAAAGAAAAAAGGTTTTATGCTGTGCAATAACTCTATGGAGTGTGAAGAACGCGGGGGTGGACGGTTATCAAAGCTCTCGAAAAATCTCGATCCTCAAAGCGGCAGCACTTATGTTTCGAGCAAACAGTTAAGACAATGGTGAAAAGCCATTGTTTTGGAGAAATTTCAAATAGGATGTACGTAAGCGGCAAGTATAGGGAAGAAACAACTCGTATCTTTGTTCTTAGGCCGAGCATTTGACGCCAATTTTGAATCGATACAAATCCGATGAATCAGAAACTGACGATTGAGATGATTCCTCTTGAGATACTCCATGAGATCTTAGCATTCCTGCTTTCGTCGATAATCGAACAGGGAAAAAACGGCAACAACATCAAAATGCGTTCATGTATACCTACTTTTAATTCAAATTAGTTTATTCATTCCACCCATGAAAAAATTTTATTTACCGATGTTCAAATTGACCATCAGTGCGATGTAATGCCCCGATGTAATTCCTACAGGCGGTTCCGGGGCTTCATTAGATTAGTTCTTTTAATCTTAATATCAATAATTTATTTAATCTGTACCATCTTTAATAAGTCTATGTATCTCTAAATATCTAAAAAAAAAAAAAAAAAAAAAAAAAAAAAAAAAAAAAAAAAAAAAAAAAAAAAATACCATCAAAGACGATATTTGGCCGCTAGAAGGTGACACACGGTTAGACGGTCAGGAAACAGGAGCCAAAACACCCCCAAACCCCCTCTTTCGATTGAGATTTCGATTGGTTTAGATCGTTTATGAATTCAGGGCATACATGTACACGGGCGTAAAAGTTTTTATGAGATTTGGTTAACAACAGTCTCCATAGTTCAGGAGAGACAATGTAGTCTCCACTTGCCAATAGTCCAGAATATGCCAGGTGCATATGCTGAGAGGAGATGTCCAGAGCAAATGCTGGAAGTAATTACCCCTTCCCTGCGCTTCTCGCTTTCCATACATGCAGATACCAATTTGCATTATAATCTGACGTAATATCCCTGGAAAACGTTATCAGTATGATTTCATACTGTTGAAATGTCATGTTACTTCTTGGCTCCTAAATCTCATGTTGCTTTCAATATGAAATCATACTGATAAGGAAACCCCCTTTAGAGGATGGCTCATACAGTTTCCATTACTGTTATCACATTGATCTCTTTCTTTATCATACTGTTATCAAATTGTTCAAATACCTTAGCATACTGTTCTCATACTACTTTCATATTCTTTGTCTACTGTTTTAATGCTGTTATCATATTTATATCATACTGCTCAAAACCTGCCCTACGCACACCATTATACTGATTTCATGCTGATATCATATTACTCATTATCATGCTGTTGAATTGGCATATTGACCGTACGCAGTTCGCACTAGTTGCAAGCGAAATCACCTTAAGATCAGTATCTTTAGGTGATTCGTCCAGCTCTCTGATGTGGTCGAAATGGCATGCGATGTATCGCATCGATTAGGTCATAAATCTTGACAGATTTCGTATGTTTAACCCTCCCCAAAAAAGGACGGTAGCTACAAGGTCTGTTCTCTGGTACGAAAACAACCGATTTGACGAATACCGCTCTGAACTGGTGCTATGTTCGTATTGCAAAACAGTTGGTTGCGGAGCACTATGCTATCCACCCCATCGGGCTTTACACTGTGCATCAAGGGGACGACATCTGGTTATCTAATATGTTGTTGACCTGGGCCGCTATTTTGTTCTATTCTATGAACAGCATGGGATTCAATTTTGCACCAACAAAACAAATGATCGGGCTACATCGATACGCATGATTTCAAAGGAATGATTTGAAACCAAAAAACGGTAAAATTCTGAGAAATGAATGCAGAATGGTAATAGGTAAAAAACCTCGCATTCGATACAGAAATCGACAACTGTACTTCGGCTGATAACATTTAGTGTGCCCGAGGAAGGGGCAGCAGGGGACTCTATTTTCACGAAAAGTGCCGCTGCAGCCGTTTTTGGTCGCGAAGTTCTCGCCACGCATTCGAAGACAGGTGAAGCGCTGCAGCCGTTTTTGGTCGCGAAGTTCTCGCCACGCATTCAAAGACGGGTGAAGCATGTCGAGCAAATCCAAGTCTTCGGAAACCGGCCTTACCAAAAGACAAGCTGGATTGTGTCCGCAGTAAGTTATTCTTCTCTCTTTTGATACGACGTAAACAATTTCGCAAGAGGAAAAGAGAGTTACAAAAGTACAACTTTATTTTCATTTGTACATACCCTCCTTAAACTTTTTGGGAGCCTAGTTTTCCCAAGGTTGTTGGAACATGAGATGCGCGGACGTATATTACAACCCGACAATTAAAAGGCCCAACTTGTTCGACCCGGAAGGTCCGGTCCGAAGCTTCGAAGAACCCTTTTGAACCACTTGCACGTACATGACAAAAGATCATGTTATTAAGGAGAACGTATGAATCGGCTTTGACATAAAACTTTCTGTACGCAGGAATGCTGACACCAGTACGTCCAAGGCGGACATACAGGGCGAAAAAGCGATAGAGAAATTGTCGCCAAAACGTGGGTCAATTTTTTTTATTATTTTTATTTTTATTTTTTTCCATGCCGGTCTCGCAGTCATCTTTTGCAACCTAAAGAACTCGGCTGATAGAATTTAGTGTGCCCAAGGAAAAGGCAGCAGGAGACTTTCACGGAAAGGGCCGCCGCCGCCGCCCGATGCCACAAATCAGCCGCCACCGCCTCAGATTCCCATTGCCTCCAGTCAGCCTCCGCCGCCGCCTCAGATTTCTCGAGGGCAAATCGTCGCGGGCAGGGGCAGAGGCTACATCAGCCCAAGGTTACAACAACGACTAGGACCTTCTCCAGAGCAACGCCCGGGCCCCAGCCAGCGCAATCGGGACCAACGTCCGAATCCAAGCCAACCTCGACCCAATGTCGGAGCAGTACGCAGACGTTGTGATTGGGGAACACAATGACGACCTTCACAACCTGATTGTAGCACCCCATAAAAATTTTAAACATTTTATCGAATAAATACTCCTACACTAATTCTTTGTAATTTCAACATATGCAAAAAATTATTTTAAGTAAACATACATGTTACCCACAAAAAAATATACGCCACGTATGTAACAAAGATATGGAACATAGGATGCTGAACAAATCCCCAGCATCATTTATCTAACTTTATAATCGGAACCGAGGATAAAGATAATTTTTGGTTTCAGGATTCGTATCCCGTGCAGAGTTTGATCAATTGCAGGCCCAATTAGCAGCCTTGCAGAAGAAGGAGGCTGAGAAGGATGAGGTCAACAAAGAAGTAAAGGACGATGAGGACGAAAACGAGAAGGAGTCGGAGGATGACGCTAATGAAGACGAGCCACCTTTATTCGGTAATCATATCAATTTTGAGAAAGACATTTTACGTTTGATTTTATTATCCGTTTTCTAATAGGTTTAATAATTACTTCGCGTAAAAATAATTGATACGGAGCAAGGGGATCAGTATTTAACCATTGTATTATGGTAGAATCCAAATCATTACGATGACACGGGAGCAGCTCACACCACAAAAAAAGGACACACGAGGACAAAAGACCCTCCCGCCAGAGGGGAATGTTGGAGTCGCTCCCCGTATTCCGGTGAGCTACAGCTTTTGAACCCGGTCATTACTGAGGAGGAAGGGCACGCACCACACACAATAATGCAGTGTGAAGCATTATTGCGCCTGTCTCCGTCTCAGCGCCGGGTCGCGCAGCGCCAGCGGGGGCGTTGTCCGAATTGCGTCTCTACGCATTCATTGAGTTTTTGCAATTCTCCCAAGCGCTGCGCGGCGCCGAAGTGCGGAAAAAAGCATAACACGCTTCTGCATGAGGGACCGGGCGGGATTCCCGCAAGATGTTCATCCTATGGGGAAATTCAAGGTCCTCCATCTACGGCAACCAGACCAGCCTTGATGGACGCAGCAGCATCAGCGGCCTCTTCCTCCACAACGACCTCTTCCGCAACAACGGCCTCTTCCGCACCAACTGCCTCTTCCTCAACAACGCCAGTCCCTGTCTCAATAGCACCCTCTACCACCTCAACTGCAGCCTCTACTTCCATAGCCTTGCCTCAGCCGATTCAAGGTGAGGAAACGCCACGCCATACCGAGGGCCGCTTGAGAGCCAGACAGACTGTCGGGAGGGCCATAAATTCAGTGAGAGAGCGGATTTTTTGGGGGGAGCTCTGACCCCCCGTAATTTTGACATTCATGCAGTTTTCATAGTTGTTTCTAATGTGAAATTTGATGCCCTTCAATTTTAGTCCTATTACTTTTCATGCTCAGATGTGCGGTTTCTGAGATAATTAGCATTTCATTAAAAAATCTGTGGATTTTTCCGGTCAATTTTCAGTTTTTGAGGGGTTTTGGGGTCAAATTTTGGGAGAATTTTAGCGAATTTTAGTTCATTCGATTCTTCTTGATCTCCTGAATAAAATGAGCCCATAAAACTCAAACATACAATTAGTTCCGGGTTCAACCCTTATTTGACTCGACTACCAGGGGATTGCCCCGATACAGCTCCTCTTCTGAGGAAACTTCCCCCCCTCCAAACCGGTTCCCAGATTTTGATGACCTCCTTCACTAGGACGTCGATACGGAGCGGTTGTGGCTCGGTGACCCAGAGGAGGACCTGCAATTTGACTCTGACATCTCCCTGTGAGATGTCAGAACGCCGCCAAGACGCCACGCCAATTCAATAACTCCGATTTCGACTTTCCTCACCACGCATGCATCGTCTAGTAACTCGATGACGAAAACCAGTACCGGAGACCGAGTATGTGAAGCAAAAACCCCACAGAATGATCATCTATACAGCCAGAAAAGCGATGCACCTGCATTTCAGTACAGTAGCACACGAAGATCGGTTGGTCCCATCTAAGTTTCAGCTCTTGCTAGGCACTATCGTCAGATGGTAAGGAGCACTTCTTTATTGACTGTACGCATGTTGCTTCAATGTTTTATCTCGGTATTCTGAAACATTTTTTTTCCTTCCAGATTTTGTACGAACAGAAGAATACGCCGAATTGCTCCTTGAAGTAGAAGTAGTCAATGGAACTTTAGACCACACACACACCACTATCGACCACATTGAACTGTACGGTTTAAGGAATAGAAGCCACAAAACTCAAAAAAAAAAAAAAAAAAAAAAAAAAAAAAAAAAAAAAAAAAAAAAAAAAAAAAAAAAAAAAAAAAAA